>JAHKKF010538216.1:85935-113684 GCA_019740295.1 Labeo calbasu
TTGTCACTTCTCAGGTGCATTCGTGGCTAAATTCTCCCGCCCTCAAAAACGCTGCGGTGGTATCCTATTCAGCCCTCAGGCTGTAGTATGCGAGGTCAAAGGTCAACGTTGCCTGATGTTCCGCGTCTGTAACCTGCTTCCAAGGCCACTAGTAGACGTGTGCGTGAGCGCCGTTCTCTATGAAGAGCGTGACGATCACGAACTCCACCAAACCGCAATGGAATTCAGCGTCGATAACCTGGGGCCACGACCTTGCCCTCTTTTCCTATCACCTCTGACCTTTTATCACCCTCTAACTCCATCCAGCCCTCTAAACAATGTCCCAAACACCAAACACTTCGAGTTGGTGGTGTTCCTCACCGCTTCTCAGGAGAGCACAGGCTCCGGCTACCATAAGAGGACGTCCTACCTGTCCGACGAGATCCAGTATGGCAGCTGCTTCGCCAAGGTGACGTCTCGGCACGGAAAAGGCCGGAGCAAAGCCGAAAGCATGCGGTATTTTGACACGCAGCCCTGTCCGCTCACGCTCCCAAACACACACACCGGCGACACGCTGGAGAAAGAGCATGTAGTGGTTCAAATCAACGGAGAAGGCAGTGACCGAGTAGAGTAGCAGTGGTTTATTTTTACGCAAGGGTGTATGATTAATAAGAATTCTTCGCTCATGAACAGGGCATTTCATTTCACAACACAACCTCCAGTTTATGACTTTTTAGCCCAAAAGACAACCTCAGTTAGTTATGATCTGATACGTCACCCCGTCCTGTTAGAAACCCATCAAAATCATTTTTGCTGCTATGGACACACTTGCATTTTCCAGAGCAACACAGATGAGTGACGGCTGCTTAAGATCTTGTTTTTCAATATTTATCCAATATTTTATGATTGTAACTGACCATCTTCACCCTGAATCCACTGACATCATTAAGTTTTTTCATTACTACACCGTAAAAAACAATTTGTTGAGTCAACTTAAAATAATCTGTAACCTGGCTGCCTTAAAATTTTAAGTTCAGTCAACTAAAAAAAAGTTTATTCAACTTGAAATGTTAAATTATACTAAGTGACAACTTAGATATTTGAGTAAAATTTTAAGGCAGCTGGGTTACTTACCCATCTGTTAGATTTAGTAAACACAAATATCTAAGTTGTTACTTAGTACAACTTAACATTTCAAGTTGACTAAACTTATTTTGGTTGACTGAACTTAAAATTTTAAGGCAGCAGGGTAATAAATTATTTTAAGCTGACTCAACAAATTGTATTTTTTATTTTTTACAGTGTAGGGCGTTTTCAAAATATAAATTATTAAAGGATAAGTTAACTTCCAGAACAAATATTTACACATAATTTACTAATCCGTTTGTCATCCAAGATGTTCATGTCTTTCTTCTGTCATAAAGAAATTATGTTTTTTGAGGAAAACATTTCAGGAATTATCTCCATATAGTGGACTTCAATGGTGCCCCCAAGTTTAAACTTCCAAAATGTAGTTTAGATGCAGCTCCAAATGTCTCTAAACGATCCCAGCTGAGGAAAGAAGTTATCTAGCGAAATGATCGGTCATTTTCAAAACAAATTGACAATTTATATACTTTTTTATATACTACGATGCGCATACGTAATCTGTGTAATCCGGGTCAATACAGTTAGGGTATGTCGAAAAACTCCCATCTTGTGTTCTTCTTCAACTTTAAAATCGTCCTACATTGCTGTTTTATCTTTTTTTGTAAAGGACATTTGATCTTCTTTGCATGTTTACTTGTAAACACTGGGTCGTTACTTCTGCAGCGATGTAGGATGATTTTGAAGTTGGGGAAGAAAACAACATGGGAGTTTTTCGACATACCCTAACTGTATTGAACCAAAAAACAGTTAACGCAGAAGTAGACAAGATGGGCGTTTGAGGTTAAAAAGTATATAAATTGTCAATTGAAAATAACCATATGTTTTGGTAGGTAAGACCCTTCTTAGAGCTGTTTAAAGCTGCATTTGGAAGTTTAAACTTGGGGGCGCCATTGAAGTCCACTATATGGAGAGAAATCCTGAAATGTTTTCCTCAAGAAACGTAATTTCTTATCGACTGAAGAAGGAAAGACATGAACATCTTGGATGACAAGGGGGTGAGTGCATTATCTGTAAATTTTTGTTCTGGAAGTGAACTTCTCCTTTAAAGCGCTACACACAGTGCTGGGTAGATTACTTAGAAATTGTAGCCCGTTACTGATTGCAAATTACATGATGGAAATGATAATTTGTAATGTAGTATATTGGACATAGTATATTTACACATTCTGACTACTTTTTGATTACTTTTGACCTAAAATACACTGCTGTTGCTGTTTTTTCTACTCATCAAGGCTGCATTTATTTGATAAATATAATATAATATAAAAATGCAGGAAAAAACTATAATATTGCGAAATATTATTGCTATTTAAAATAGTATTTTTCTATTTTAATATACTTTAAAATAGAATTTATTACTGTAATGCAAATCTGAATTTTCACCATCATTACTCCAGTCATAAGTGTCACATGATTCTTCAGAAATCATTCTAATATGCTGATTTATTATCAATTTTTGAAGCAGTTGTGCTGCCTAATTTTTTTTTTTTTTTTTTGGAACCTGTGATAATTTTTTTTTTAGAATTCTTTGATGAATAAAACATTAAAAAGAACAACATTTATTTAAAACACAAACTCTTTGGAACAATATACACTATCATTCAAAGTTTGAAGTCAGTACATTTGTTCTTTCTTTCTTTGAAAGAAATGAATACTTCTATTAAGTGTTATATTGATAAAAAATTATAGTAAAGACTATCTATTTTGAATAAATGCTGTTGTTTTTTTTTTTTTTTACTTTTTATTAATCAAAGAATCCTGAAAAAAGTATCACAGGTTCCCAAAAAAAAATATTAAGCAGCACAACTGTTTTCAACATTGATAATTCAGCATATTAGAATGATTTCTAAAGGATCATGTGACACTGAAGACTGGAGTAATGGCTGATGAAAATTCAGCTCTGCATCACAGAAATAAATTTTATTTTAAAGTATATTAAAATGGAAAAGTGTTATTTTGAATTGCAATAATATTTCATTTTTTTCAGTATTTTTTGATCAAATAAATGGAACTTCGATGAGCATAAAATACTTCATTATTCATGAATGAGCTACACAGAGTTTGTGATTTATTGACTGACTTTCCAAACGTATAAAACAATTTTAAAATTGAAGTAAAATTTAAGAGAGAGAGAAGAATTAGCGTGAACCAATTAATGATTAATTTACTGCCGTTGTGTAAATATGTAATCATGTAATCTATTAAAAAGTAACTAATCCAATTATGAGCATTTTAAAATGTAATCTAATTACAAGTACTTAATTTTTGGAATCTGATTACATAATCTAGATTACATGTAATGTAGTAATTAGTTACTACCCAGCACTGATATTTTTATCAAAATACATAAATGTTAGGGACCCTCTCTTGCAATTGCGTCATATTCACATCAGTGGATGTTCATTTATTAATATAGAGCGTTGCAGTGATGACGTAGTTTTGTAGGCCAACCTGGAAGTTCGCATCACCCTGGTTCCCTCGACAAAAACCCCAAAAGCATTTTCCCACCATTTCGTGGATTATTGCATAAATTGAGGTTGGTGGCCAACAAAAGACTATTATTCTTAGACGTAATAAGTAAAAAGCTAAATCATAGGCTTTAAATAAACGACACCATGGTCGCATGACTTCAATGTCATCACTATTAAACTTCCAACAGCTCTTTCGGGCCTTTATTTATAATTTTCCCCATGAAAGTCACAATCAGCGTCTGTAGACCCATTTAGTCACTTGTGAAGACAAGCAAAAGCTTTAAAAAAAAAATCACAAGGATTACTAGTGGATTTTTTATGACGTAAGTACAAATATCTTAAGTTGCTGTTAACCACAGACCAAAACCCCATTCAAAAAAACCATTGACTTCACAAACCAGACATGCTCAAATGCTCATTTCTGGGTTTTGGCCTATAAAAGTAAATCATCCCTGCAGCACTCTTCTTATTCAACGCTCAGTGAAAATAAA
This sequence comes from Labeo calbasu, assembly GCA_019740295.1. Taxonomy (NCBI): domain Eukaryota; kingdom Metazoa; phylum Chordata; class Actinopteri; order Cypriniformes; family Cyprinidae; genus Labeo; species Labeo calbasu. The sequence goes on from JAHKKF010538216.1 coordinate 90,026, forward strand.
ATGACTTTTCATTTTTGTTTGAACTATACCTTTAAAGTGTTCGATAACACCCCTATTAAGTGCCTACTGACATTTTTTTTTCTTTCACTATGAAGTCATGAAATGGACTTTTGGATGAAGAGAGCGAATATTGAGCTGAACATTAACAGTGATGTAAATAATAAAGTATATAGATAAATAAATAGATTATTTACTAGATTATTTTTGAGAAGGAAGATCTATGCAATAAAAATGAGCACAATTCTATTGGTGGCACAACACTGTATGATTTTTACTCTGTAGGATTTCACTGTATTATTATATGTATAAAGCATGATTGTTAAACTCTGAAAGGCTGGAAAAGAATTGTAGTAATTCAGTTTCCTGCAAACAGGCCGCTAATCAAATGTTTTCAAACTACAGTGGAAACTGATCTGTAAAAGAAATGTCTTTATTTTGATATGTGGAACACAAGACTGGATTAAAATATCTGTGGAAATGTTGTAGTTGTGTTTTTTTTTTTTTTTTTTTTTGTTTCCCTTATGCCTTATTAGCAGTAAATCTTAAATAGTTAAACAATTTATGTCAGCAAAACACTTGTTTTGCATATTTTGTTGACCAATTCCTCTGCCGCCACCTACAGGCACTGCGGAGAAAATAAATACCACTTATATAACAACAAATGTTACATTTTGCACATACACTACCAATCAAAAGTTTTTGAACAGTAAGAAGTCTTTTCTGCTCACCAAGCCTGCATTTATTTGACCCAAAGTACAGCAAAAACAGTAAAATTTTAAAATATTTTTGCTGTTTAAAATAACTTTTCTATTTGAATATGTTTTAAAATGTGATTTATTCCTGTGATTTCAAAGCTGAATTTTTAACATCATTACTTCAGTCACAGAATCATTCAGAAATCATTCTAATATTCTATTTTGCTGCTCAAAACAAACAAACAAACAATTATTATTATTATTATTATTAATTATGTTGAATACAGCTGAGAAGAAATAAATTACATTTTTAAAAAATATTCAAAAAAATAAAATAGTAAAGATATTCCTGAATTTTACTGTTTTTGCTGTACTTTGGATAAAATAAATGCAGCCTTGGTGAGCAAAAGAGTAGATAAAGTACTAAAACTTAATATAAATCACTGAAATTTAAACTAAACTAAAATTTAAATGACAACTGGAAATATATGTAAAAAGCTAATTCAAAATGTTAATGAATAATATAATTGTATATAAATAACACTAAAACACTTGCTATAATACACTAATATAATATAATATTAATATAATATAATGTAATATAATATAATATCCACATAAACATATTGCAATATAAATATGTAAGTTCACCAAAATTTAATCTAAACTGTAATTAAAAACCACATGAAAAAAAAAAAAAACTCAAACTAAACTAAAATTTAAATGACAACTGAAAATAAATGTAAAAATGCTCATTCAAAGTGTTAGTAAATAATATAATTGTATATAAATCACACTAAAACAAATATTGCAATATAAATATGTAGGTTCACTGAAATGTAATCTAAACTGTAATTAAAAACCACATTAAAAACCACAATTTTTTTTTTTGTTTTGTTTTGTTTTTGAAAAATACAGTGATTTAATGGGTTTTATGTAATTGGCAAAACACTAGAGTTACAGGTATATTTTATGAAATTAAATACAATTAACCAAAAATTAACAACAATATTTAGCTGACAAAAATATAGCAAAAGGTTAACAAAAAAGAAAACGGAACAAAATACATGATTAAAATCTATAAAAAAATAATATTTCTTGACCCTTTGTGTCCATGTTTTTTTTTTTCTCAGTTGGTCATAATCAATATTTAGTCCACGGCACCAACTTCACATGTATTTAAAATTATGCCTAACACTGAATAGCTTTACAATAAACTTTGTTTCTAAAAATATATAGTTGCTTAGATTAAAATAGAAGCACAATCTAGTCTATTAGAGTTGAAGTCCTACATTAGAAGTCTCCTGAAATTTCACTCGCGTCATCTCGTTTTCTCCACAGCCGTCACCCGCGAAACAAATTCCTCATGCATATTTCAGGATAGCTGTAAGTGGCTAATAACGCTAATGCTACTTGTTCAGTGTTCGGCTGTGGTTTTGATTACACGTAGGTGTGAGGTACGAGAAGCAGTGTGTGCATGCGTGTATGTGCTTGTGTGCAAGTAAACTGTGCTGTCTTAAAGGTGTAGATCTGCTATAGCTTTAGGAGCAGAATGTGGACTGCAGCTCTTTAAACGCAGCACGCCGTTGTTTTCTTTCAAGTTCCATCCTCTTCTTCTCTTCTTGTTCCTCTCGTATCTCTGCTTCAAACTTACTGCGCACAGATAGAGCCTGAGCCTACCAAACAAAATACAAATAAAATGCATTTCTGTTACATATGTCATATGCGTACAACATTAAAAAATGTAATTAAATGCGTTACTATTGCTGTTGTCCTTCTAAAACAGTTTATAAATTAATTTCCTGTTAGATGTGTTTACTAAATTGGAAGCTGAAGACCATACAGCAAAACTTAAATTACTTTCCAAATGAACTGCCTTCTAAAATCTTCTAAAAATTTTAATTAACTAAATTAAATTAAACAATAAAATAAAATAAAATATTAGATAAAAAAAACTTACTAACATTTGAAATGTTGCTTTGACAATTAATTAAAATAAATCAGTTTAAGTACTAAAATTACTACACCCACAACCAAAACAAAAAAATAAAAAAAAATCATTTACATTTTTATATTAAAATGCATTAAAATAATGGGGGAAAAAAACGTACAAAATATTGAAAAAGACAAAAGTATATATCAACATTACTAAAACATAAACTGAAATTAAATTGAGGTAAAAATACAAAAACTGAAAATTAAAATTAAAACAGAGATAAAAAATACAAAACTAATTGAAAATATTAATAAACACTATAATTGTGTATAAATAATACTAAAATAACACTTGCCATTTAGGGTATATAATACTAGATTGCAGCATTTAGCAGCTGAATAAAATGAATTTTAAAATATAATATAATATAATATAATATAATATAATATAATATAATAATATTTTAAATTATTATTAAAAATAAAAATGTACATAATAACACTAAAATATAATAAGAATGTAAAAAAGTTCACTGAAATGTAATGTATAATTTAAATAATAAAAAACATAAAAAAATGGAAAAAATGACTATATTTAATACAATAAATAATATTTTTTTAAATAAAATTAAAAATATCAGATGAAAAACTTTAACTTAAAAAAACAACTAAAATTTGACATGTCTTTTTTTTTTAAATTTGACATTTATTGCAAAAATTAAAATACTGTAACCAAAACCAACAAACAAACAAACAAGCAAAAAACAATTCAATTTTTACATTCAAATGTATTTAAGTAAAGAAAAACACTTTACAAAATAATTTAAATGATAAAAGTATATCAACTGGAAATATAAACATACAAAACGAACTGAAAATATTAATAATTACTATAATTGTGTATAAATTATTCTAAAATAACACTTGCCATTTAGGGTATATAATACTATATAGCAGCATTTCCCAGTTGGTATTATAATCATGAGAACTGCAAAATACTGAATAAAAATAATATAATATAATATAATATAATATAATATAATATAATATAATATAATATAATATAATATAATATAATATAATATAACATAATATTTTAAATTATTTTTAAAAATCAAAATACATACATAATAATACTAAAATATAATAACAATGTAAAAAGGTTCACTGAAATGTAATGTATAATGTGATTTAAATAATAAAAAACATACCAACATTTTTGGACAAAATTGACACTATATTTAATACAATAAATGATATTTTGAAAGGTTAACCTTAATAAAAGTTTCATAATGTACTTTAGTAAATCATTTAGGACACAGAGGTTCAGCTAAAAAAAAGTGCTTTTTATAGTGTAACATTGTTCTGTGTAACATTATTGTTGATGTGTTCTTTGTAGATGTCAGCCTTTTATGTACTTACACTATATGACCACAAGAGGGAACCTAAGAACATGGGAGAAGTGCTTGCCTGTGCATCAAAACACACAAGCACATAAAAACCCACAAACCTTTGCCTCAAAGAAGTCTCTGGCTCCAAGAACGCCTTCGGTCGAGACGTCGATCTCTGAAAGTCGAGCGAGAGCCATCAGTCCACTCTCTTCCTGCAGCTCACCTGCCGCGGCCCTCCGGAAGATCAGCAGGAACTGACACAGAGATGGAGAGATTAGGAATACAGGGAAATTTCAATGGCTTGAAAGGTCATCAACATTTCTATGCAATTCTAAAAATAAACACAAAACAATCTGATCTCAGTTGCCATGTCAGCATGCAAATCAACATTTCAGCTTTTTTATTCTTTCCCTACACAGTATATACTAAAGATAGGCTTCTTCAGAATGTAATTTTTGCAGTTTTGTTTAAATGATTTTTAGATTATGTCCAAATAGAACTGATTTCTTTGAGGGGAAGGGAGAGGTCAAAAGAGTGACCTTATATCGGGTTTCCCCTCTTTCTCTCCACAATCTGTGTGTGTGTGTGTGTGTGTGTGTAATCTTATCCATGTGGAATGTCTGTCCAATCTGAAGAATGAGAGCAGCATTTGACACACAACAGACTGACTGTACTGAACACACAGCTGCACTGTCACCTGTCTTGTGTGTTGGGGGTTATTACTCTTTTTGAAACGGCCCCATCAAAAAACAAAAAAGTTAAAGCGGTAAAATAATGTGCTAGGTCACATTAGGTGTTTTTGAAGGAAAAACTAATAACTGATGTAATTTACGATATCAAGTACAGTCAGATGAGATGCTGTCAGGCCATTTGTCAGTAAAAAAAGAATCTAACGTCTAATAAATGTTAAAATTGCTAGCTCTCATTTATACTGTAATGCTGAACGACTATAGTCAATGGTTAATATTAGGGAAAAAAGAACAATTTCCTAGAGACATCAGTAATATTGGTATCAGCGATACTCAACTTCAAATATTAATTTAAAGACTGAATGTGAAATTATTGCAATATAAAAGTATATTTAAAAACTTTATTTAAAGTGTCTACTTTAAATAAAGTACTCAGTAAATTTCCATAGTTCCATAGTTCCATCATAATTCAGTGTAACATATATATTTAAAAATGAAACAACAAACTTATGTACCTCTACCTAATAAAATACATAAAACAAATGTTATCATACTAAATAATTATACTTGTCATGTCATTAATAGTGGTTCTAAATCTAACAAAATTTGTTTTGGCATTGTTGCACTGAATGACATTTACTGTAAGTGGGTGTCTTCTGGAAAAATGGTAAAAAAGTATGATGGTTATTATTTTTTGCTCAGAAAAAAAATACAATTCATATAAATAAATAAATAAAATTGTTTTGAGGCTTGAAAACCCATTCTGTCTTTGACCCATATACACACTTTACAACTTAAATACTTGTAATACTTAAATACAAATTATATATAATTTTATATATAATAATAATAATAATAATAAATTATATTCAAAAGTTTGGAATCAGTACGACTTTTTTTTTTTTTAAGAAGTCCCTTATACTTGTCAAGGCTGCATTTATTTGATCAAAAATACATAAAAATTTAAATATCGCAAAATATTATTACAATATAAAATAATGGTACTTTAAACTATAAATACTTTAAAATATAATTTATTTCCTGTGATGCAAAGCTGAATTTTCATCAACCATTACTTCAATCTTAAGATCCTTCAGAAATCATTCTAATATGCTGATTTCCCAAACTTTTGAACAGCAGTATATATATGTGACCCTGGACCACGAAACCAGTCATAAGTGTCAATTTGAGATTTATACATCATCTGAAAGCTGAATAAATAGATTTCCATTGATGTGTGGTTTGTTAGGATATGACAATATTTGGCTGAGATACAACTATTTGAAAATCTGGAACCTGAGGGTGCAAAAAAACCTAAATATTGATAAAATCACCTTTAAAGTTGTCCAAATTACGACTTAAGACTGATTTTGTGGTCCAGGGTCACATATAGTTTGTGGTTGTGGTTTCTAGGGTCTTTTGAATTGATGTTTGTGGTTTTCTTTTCATGTAAATCTATAGAATTGTTTTGGTCCACTTTATCATTCACCAGGTAAAAAGTCATCTAGTGTGACTGAATGTGATTGACATTTAAATGTGAAACCACATCAGAGCTCTAATCAGAGATATTATCTCTCACAAAAGTGCTGTGATCGGATCATCTGAGTAGGTGAGTCTAAATGGTTTCCATGGAGTATAAGCTCTCAAAAGATTGAATCACTAGATTAAATCAGTCATCAGGGACGATGATAGACCTAACAAAGCTGTAACTATACCGTGAAAGAGACACACGCATATACACATACCTCTCTGTAGCTGAGTTTGCCGTCATAATCTTCATCCACCTCCTTGATCATGTTCTTCAAGCCCAGATGAGTCTGTGGAGCTCCAAGTTTCTCCATCATAAGCTTCAGTTCCATTAGATCAATGAAGCCGTCTTTACCAGAGTCAAATCTGCACACACAAACACATGTAAAAACAGCTTTAAAGGAAAAGTTCACTTTAAATTAAAGGCCTGTTATTGTTAACACTGACAATTTCATCATAATCAGTAAATAAAAAATGAGTATTATAAGTAAAACTATTTAAATTTGATCATGTGATGCTAAAGACTGGAGTAATAATGCTGAAAATTCAGCTTTGCATCACAGGAATAAATTACACTTTACAAAATATTACAATAGAAAACAGTTCTTTTAAATTGTAATATTTTTTCACAATATTACCGTTTTTACTGTATTTTTAATCGAATAAATGCAGACTTGGTGAGCATTAGAGACTTTTGCTCATTACAAAATCTGACCAACCCCAAACTTTTGAATGCTATATGTTGTTTCAGACCATTGTATCAATGCAAAATGCATTCTAGCATATGTATTACATCAACCTACACTGGCGACACTTAGAAGTGAGTGTTGACGTGAAGATTTATCCAGTCGCAGCAGAGGGAGGCCAGCAGATCAGCAGGTGGAGAGTGACGGCAGAAACAGCAGGAAAAAGAGATTCTAACAGAGGAGAGTATTTATAGAGTCTCACCCAGCTGTTGCCACACCAACCAGCAGTATCGCGTGTGTGTGCGAGAGAAAAAGAGAGAGAGAGAAGTGTTTGTCTTGAACATTGTGTGAAAGTGAAGAGGCTGAGATTGAAGAGGTGGGCACGTGTTTCTATTTTGGGTCGAGTGATGCTTTTAGAAAGAACATGCTCACTGTGGCAGAAAAGTACAGGTGAACATCACCTCATCTCTACTTCTCTCTCTCTCCACATATAGGAAAGAAAAACATGAATGAGATCGCATTTATATTCTCCTAGACAGCAAAATGGAGAAAGTCTCACGCTTTTCTGATTTTCCTGCTGAAAACCTCACATAGCTGTTAGAGGTGACTTCAACAACATCTCAAACTGTGCTCAAATCTCCCAGGACAGTATAAACTAAAGTGAAATTTTATTATCAAATTTAGCATTACATCACTTGCTCACCAATGGATCCACTGTAGTGAGTGGGTGCCAAACAGCTGATTGCTGATAAAAATTATCCACTATATAATCCAATAATCCACTAGTAATCCACAGGCAGGGTTGCCAAGTCTGCATTTTGGAGTTGTGTGGCAGGGTCTGTGAAACAAAACCAGGTCAATTTCTATTCAAAACTTGAAAAACATCACAATAATCCAATGGTCAACAATCAAACTTGGACCAGCAATTGGGCTAGTTTTGTTGTTTCCAGACCTGGAAACCCTGCAATAAAAGTCACTTATTGTTTAAAATAACACAGACTTGGCAACTCTTTCATGTGGATTACTTGTTGATTGTTGTGATGTTTTTAAAGTTTTGAATAGCAAATGACCTGGTTTTGTTTCACAGACCTGGCAACCCTGCTACACTCCAGTCCACCATTTAACGTCTAAAAAAACAAACAAAAAAAAAATCCAACGCGGATTGGCAACTCTTTCTTAAGAAATTACTTCTATAAACATCTATAAAAAAATGGGGACTTGGCAACCCTGTCGTGTGGATTACTTGTGATTATTGTGATGTTTTTGAAGTTTTGAATAGCAACCAGGCTGGTTTTTAACACACCTGGCAATCCTGGAACACAAATTTCAGTCAGTTACTTCATGTCTAAAAAATGCGAACATGGTAACCTTTTTGTGTGGATTACTTACTGAGAACCCTGCCACATAACTTCAGTCCATCACATAACGTATAAAAAAATGCGGACCTGGCAACCCTTTCGTGCAGATTACTTGTGGATTATTGTAATGTTTTTGAAGTTTTAAATAGCAGTTGGGCTGGTTTTGCTTCACACACCTGGCAACCCTGCCACACAACTCCAGTCCATCACTTAATGTCTAAAAACAAAAAACAAAAACAAAAAACACGAACTTGGCAACACTGTTGTGTGGATTACTTGTAGATTATTGTGATGTTTTTAAAGTTTTTAATAGCAATTGGGCTGGTTTTGCTTCACAGACCTGGCATCCCTGCCACACAACTCCAGTCCATCACTTAAAGGCTAAAAAAAAGCAGAACTGGCAACCTTTTTGCATGGATTACTGATGTTTTTGAATTTTTAAATAGCAACTGCGCTGTTTTTTTTTCCACACAACTCTAGTTTATTACTTAACACCAAAAAAGAAAAGAAATACAGACCTTTCAACCCCTTCATGTGGATTACTTGTGGATTATTGTGATGTTTTTTAAGTTTTGAATAGCAATTGGGCTGGTTTTGTTTCACAGACTTGGCAACCCTGTCACACAACTCCAGTCCATCAAATAATGTCTTGTGAAAAGAAAAGCTACATATTTTTAAGAAACAAATCCACCATTAAGACGTTTTTTAACTTTGTTGCTTCTGACTAAAATATGAGTCTGGTTTAAACTTAAAACTCTTTATGATGCATTAGTTTCTTACAAACAAGCAGCTTTTTACTTCACAAGGATGTGGATTATTGTGATGCTTTAATCAGATGTTTGGACTCATTCTGACGGCACCCATTCACTGCAAAGGATCCATTGGTGAGCAAGTGACGTAATGCTAAATTTATCCAAATCTTGAGGGTAAGTACATTTTCAGGAAATGTTTATTTTTGGATTTCTTAAATGCATTAAACGTTACTAATTAAATCTGCAATCAACTGTGCATGTTTTGATTTCTCCTAAGGTATTTTACATCTGAGACAATGAATGTTTATCAGGGTGTTTCATATCTTGCTCTAAATTGCAGTCTAATCTCGTCTACTTAGCTCATTGTTTCTGAAAGGTCACAAATAGTTCAACCTTCACTGTTTAAGTGCTGCATAAAAGCCAATTTATTAACCATTTTAACGCAACATCCTCACTTGTTCGATGTTGTTTTAACAGCCCCCACTAAGACATGCTCATACTTGCCTGCCCTGATTAAAAGACAACTGGGAATCTGCTGACCAGAACAGCAACTGCTTTCAGCAACTGGCAACACACTCCTACACACACGGCCCTGAAATCTGTGTGGATGCATGAAAACACAAACTGCCCTGACGTAATTGTGGGTGCATCGCATGTGTTTGTGTGTGGACGCTTTCTTTGTCCTCTCTGGTTTCCTGCTGTGGTATTTATAGATGCCAAGGCTCAGGGCTGAGGTTCAGCTATAGAGCCTGGCATTCAGAGCACTGCAGTCCAGTCACAGATCCCAGATCGCTTAGAACCGCAGATATGCTTACAGCTATTATGAACTACTTGAAGCAGCATGAAACAGGTCAGGGTTAACAAGACTGACCTGGTATGTGAGAGAAAGCGAAAGAGAGAAAGAGTAAATAACAAAGCAGAAAGAGGAGGATGAGGTTGGCATATTGGTCCTGCCCTCTGCATGCCGGACACATTCCAGGTCAACAGCCCTCCCTGTGCTATAGTAGCTTAAATGAAGAAATGTACAAGCCGTAAAGCACTGACAAGCTACGCCAAAATCGCGCGCAAAATCGAATCGCGATTTTGGCGTAGCTTGTCAGTGCTTTATGGCTCTGTGTATTACTTGCCGCTCCAGCTGAAAGCACGTGATGGAGCTTTACTACTAATCAAAGTACCGGATTCATTGACTAAACGCACCTCACGACATCGTGCAATTATCGTTACAGCCCTAATGATTTGATATTTGATTAAAAATACAGTAAATACTGTAGTTTTGTTAAAAAAAAAAATATATAATAAATTTAAAACGCTTTTAAAATTTTGAATAGCTGGATTTGTTTCACAGACCTGGCAACCCTGCCACACAACTCCAGTCCATCACTTTACATCATGTAAAAAGCTGCATATTTGTAAGAAACAAATCCATCAAGACATTTTCTTTTTTCAATTATTGCTTCCGACTAAAATATGAGTCCTATATACATAGTATTGCTTTCTTCATTGATGTTTTAGGCTAGTTTTGAATAGCACTTGAGCTGGTTTTGTTTCACAGACATGGCAACCCTCCCACACACCTCCAGTCCATCAAATAATGTCTTGTGAAAAGAAAAATGATTTAACATTTGATTAAAAATACAGTAAAAACTGTAATATTGTGAAAAATTATTTAAATTTAAAACGTTTTTAAAGTTTTGATTAGCTGGTTTTGTTTCACAGACCTGGCAACCCTGCCACACAACTCCAGTCCATCACTTAACATCTTGTAAAAAGAAAAGCTGCACATTTGTAAGAAACAAATCCATCATTAAGACATTGCTTCCGACTAAATTATGAGTCCTATATACATAATATTGCTTGCTTTATTGATATTTTGGGCTAGTTTTGAATAGCAATTGGGCTGGTTTTGTTTTACAGACCTGGCAACCCTGACACACACCACCAGTCCATCAATTAACGTCTTGTGAAAAGAAAAATGATTTAATATTTGATTAAAAATACATTAAAAACTGTAATATTGTGAAAATTATTTCAATATAAAATTTTTTTTAAAGTTCTGAATAGTAATTGGGCTGATTTTGTTTCACAGATCTGGCAACCCTTCCACACACCTCCAGTCCATCAATTAGCGTCTTGTGAAAAGAAAAGCTGCATATTTGTAAGAAATAAATCCATCATTAAGACGTTTTTAACTTTAAACCATTGCTTCTGACTAAAATATGAGTGCTATATACATAATATTGTTTTCCTCTTTGATCTTTGATGTTTTGGACTTTGGGCTGATTTTGTTTCACAGACATGGCAACCCTGCCACAAACCTCCAGTCCATCAATTAATGTCTTGTGTAAAGAAAAATTATTTAATATTTGATTAAAAATACAGTAAAAACTGTAATATTGTAAAAAAAAAAATTCAATTTAAAACAACTGTTTTCTATTTGAATATATTTTAAAATGCAATTTATTTTTTGTGATACAAAGCTGAATTTTCAGCATCTTTACTCATCTTCAGTGTCACATGATCCTTCAGAAATCATTCTAATATGCTGATTTGATGCTTAAGAAACATTTTTATTAGTAGTATCAATCTATCTATCTAGTGTGCTATTTCAGAAGTGCGTAGGTGTGAGTTGTGTTTATGAATGTGTTAACTCTGCTTTTGACCCATTTTCCTCTTATACATGACATCTTTTTTCATCTCTGATGAAACTGGGTTGAACTGATCTGAAGTGGGCCAGAATATGTTCTTCTATGACTTAAACAGACACACCTTGCAGTCCTGACGTAACCTAGTCTTATGGGACACCCACATTTTCATACAGTTTGGGTTAGTTTCCCTGGGTTAGATTCTTCAAATTGGAAGTCTCTATAACTATTGTATGCGCACTACAAGAAAACATCTACCTGATCTTAAAGCTGCTGTAAAGCATAATTAACCTTGGGATCTAAAAAAAAAATCTGTTGACATGCTTATGTGTGCATAACTCTGGAAAAATCATGACCTGGCAGCAGAGGATGACATGCAGAATCAAAGTCTCTGAGGTGAGACGGCGTCAAACACTGAATTGTTTGCCGTTTGTAATTATTTGAAAGGATTTTGATGCACTACCAGAGACCTGGTTCTAAATTTGATGGGATTAAATGAATAAAAATACCCCTTGATATGATAAAAATGAATGAAGGGGATTTATTTTTTCACAACTCTGCATGTAACCAAAGAGAATCCCTCTCATCACAGTCTCCTCCAAGTCCCTGCATGTAAACACACGCACAAACAGACAAAGATGGCATTGTTGCTCATGGAGTGGGTTCCATGGGGACGTCGAGTTTGTGAGTGGACCCTTGTACTGAAATAATGAGGGAAACCAGGACAATGGCTGTTCAGAGAGAGAGACCCCAGAGGAAAACATTATTTTGGCACTGTACAAGGATGCTCAGAAAGATAATTCATGTAAATTTAATCCGAGCTTTAGAATCTATTGTTCATTATTTACACTCACTATACTTTTTTGTAAATAATTCTCCATGTGCATTATCATTCTTTTTAATTATTTGCTTTGCAATACAAATGCACCTGCCACAATAAAGCAGTTAAACTCATGTTTAATGTTACATTCATATTTATTCTTATTTTCCTCAGTGTTCATTTCTGATTTTATATCCTGCATTATTTTATTTTATTTATTTTACTATGCTAATAATACCCATGTTTATTATTTTATTTGTTATTTTACTATTTTATTTTAAACTACATACCCTTTAGGCACAGTATAGAATAGTTAAATTAAATTTGATGATTAAGAAAATAACTCATCAAGAAAATTCTAAACAAAATACAGTGAGGGAATTAATTTGAGAGACGCATGAACATTCCCTCTAAACAAGAACAAGAACACAATGATCCCAAAACTCTGTCACACACAAGCACACAAACTTCACTCTTGTTATGGTCTAAAATAATGTTTACCAAATAACAATTCACTAAGTCTGTATCTTGATTAACTTAAATCTTAATTTAGATTAAAATATTAGCTATATCTGACAGCAAAAAAAAAAAAAAAAAAAGGTTGGGTTTAGAATTAAGTGACTAATGAACTGACCTCTTGAACATTTTCTCCATGTCTTTGATCTGTTTGCGCGAGAACTCCTTAAACTCGGTGTAGGGATTAAACACCTTCATCTGCTTGGGTTTCGCCGTGCCGTCATGGATGTCCAGCCTGCGGTTGAGTTTCTCCGTCAGTTCAGAGGTGGCGTCGCCGTTCACGGCAGCGCCGGGTCTCACCGGCGGCGGCTCGTCATCGTCCGCTCCTGTTTGCGGCGTTGAGTTGGGTTTGGTGTCCCCCTGCTCCGCGTCCAGCCTGCGCTGCAGCTTCCGTGCGAGCTCCTCGGATGACATTGCGGACTGTGATGCTCTGCCTCGCACGATCAGCTGTTTCTGAACACTAGTCTCGAGTTTGGGAGAGAGGCGGGGCTGCAGAGAACTGAGCCTCTTCAAACGTGCGCTTTAAAGACCAGTGGGATTCAGAATGCCGTACAAAGTGAATATTATGGCTCTGACGGCTTTAAGTGTTACATTTTTACGTAATTATTATTGAGGATCTAACATAGAAGGTGTGTGAAAGTACAAAACGTTATTGCGTTGGCCGGGAATCGAACCCGGGTCAACTGCTTGGAAGGCAGCTATGCTCACCACTATACCACCAACGCGCTGCAAATATTGATGTTTTAGTTCCAAGCAGTTCTGGCCAAAAACTGACGTCCTGCCTCCATAGATAGAGGATGCTATATGATGGGATTCGGCAAGCATTGTAAAGACGAAAGCATCGCAAATCAGCATCCAACTGGCATTTCTGATGCTTTAAACGCGTAATTTCGCTGCCTAGTGGTCACAGCCTTTATTACAAGTTATCTATAAATTAAAAGCAATTGTTTGTTACAATGCTACCTGTTAATAATCAATAAAAATGAACACAAATAAACAATCTAAGCTTATATATTGCCATTTACTCACCTTCCTCATGGCTGTCCAAACAAAATCATAAAATAACATAGGTTTGGACAGCCAGTCAGAATATTTTTTTTTACTTTTTTATTAAAGAAATATAGCAAACTTAAAATGCTATTAAAAAACACTACTTTAAACGAACACATTTGCGTATTTAGGTTAGAAGAAAATTATTGTATTTTTTATTATTTTATCATCTTGACTTAATACGGTCATAAAGTAATGCATGAGAAAAAAAAAATGCATTGTTGCTGTCATCTGCTGGACAAAAAAAGAAATTACAAGTTTAAACACAAGATGGCTGTAGGATTTGCTGTATTCATCGCTTTGTTGTAGAGGTCATTTCTAGCGATTAGGTTTTGCATCAAACGTTTTTTTATATTATTTTATTTTTTGGACATACATGCAATTAGTTAGAGCAAGAATATTAATATTCTCACTGCTTGCCTGCTAGTTCCACCATGCAGATTGGACTACAAATAAATGGGAATTAAATTAAAGGGACAACTCACCAAAAATGAAAATTCTGTCATAATTTTCTCACCCTCAAGTTGTTCCAAACGAAAAAGAAAAACATCACTGCAATTCTCATAACATTTCATAGTTACTTTATTTGAGCAATAACTTAAAACACAACTTTTGCTTTTAAACACACACAAAACATTTCATACATTCGTGACAGGGGCAGTGTTTTTTTAACACGTGTCCTTGAGGTCAAAGATTTTCTTTAGTGTGAATTTTAAAATGTTTTGTAAGGTGGTCTTTTTGTGTGAATCCTTTTCCACAGTGAGTGCATGTGAACGGCCTCTCTCCGGTGTGAATAATTTGGTGGCGTTTTAATTGGAAGGCTGTGCTGAACGTCTTGTTACATTCAAAGCACATATGATTTTTGGCAGTGGTGTGTGTTTTCTGGTGTTTCTTGCTGTTGTCCAGTCGAGTAAAAGTCTTTGAACAAATTGGGCAAATGTGAGGCTTTGTCTTTGCGTGGGTCTTAATATGGATACTTAGATTTGATGATGAACCAAAGCGTTTCCCACACTGATCACAGATAAATGGCTTTTCTCCTGTGTGAACACGCATGTGACGGATGAGATGAGATGTATCTCTGAAAGTCCTTGCACATTGTGGGCATGCATGTGGCTTCTCTCCAGTGTGAATTGTTAAGTGCTTCTTGAGATCACCTTTTTGTGTGAAACCCTTTCCACAGTCCGTGCAGGTATAAGGCGTCTCTCCGGTGTGAATTTTGGCATGTTTATTGAGGTGGCCTTTTTCGGTGAAACTTTTTCCACACAGAGGGCAGGTGTGAGGTTTCACACCAGTATGAATTTTTTGGTGCCTTCTAAAATTAATTGATGTATTGTAGGCTTTTCCGCACTGCAAGCACACATGATTTTTTTCTGTTGTATGTATTTTTTGATGTTGTTTACAATTATCCAGCCGTGAAAACCTCTTTCCACATTGCGGACAAGTGAACATTTTCTTGGTTTTTGTTGTCCTTTTTCATAATAAAGTCTTTTTTTTTTTTTTTTTGATGTTATGATGTTCCTCCTCCAATTCTTGACCTATTTCCATCCAGTCTAAAATAATAGATTTGGTTGTTAGAATCAGTTTTAAAAATCAGTTCAAGGAAGGAAAAATTAAAAAATTTAAGTAAACTATTTACCAACAGCAGGTCTAAAGTATCTGTCTGTATCAAGTATCAGATCCCAGACTTGTTAATACAATCAAATCTGGATGGCAACTGCTACACAATGATATGATCATTTATAGGAATGCCCCAAAATGTGCGCCAATCAAAGTCAAATTTTCCATACCTGCTAAAATGGGTCAGAAGAAAAATTGCAGGAACACACATATTCATTCCTTAGCAGTCAGTAACATGTTATTGTCATTTATTTTTTTCTGCAAACTATTTAATTAAATTTCCATAACAGGTGCTACTGTTACCCCCAGTTTCACAGACAGGGCTTAAGCCTAGTCCCAGACTAAAATGTAAGCCCGAGCTGTTTCAACTGAAAGAAACTTGCACTGATTGGTTTGTTTTGTCACAAGGTGCATACCAGTAATATTCTTTTTTCCTAAGGCATGTTTTATAAAAATTACTTAAATGTCTTAATTGAACTATGGCCTAATCCTGTCCTAGTCTAAACCCTTCCAGTGAAACCAGGCCATAACGAATGCTCATTTAATCTAGATTATCTCACAAAGTCAGATTTGACATGCATGCCTATAATTGTGGTAAGTTGCTGCCATCTGATGGACAATAAAAAAAGGTTTAAACACTAGATGGCTGTAGAGAATATTTACTTATCCCTGTTTGTAGCGAAGAGCATTTCTATTGATTGATTAATTTCTGCATATGCCTATTTAGACATTATCATAGTGTTACAAAGAGGAAGTGCGTTACACAGCATGCAGTATTTATTTTTAAAAAACATAATCTGGTACTGTTCAGAACCATTTAGGTACTTGCCCATCCAATGCGCACACTCAGAGGAAGAGGTAAGAAGCAATGATCAAACCAAATTCTTGACATGTAAATGTTGCAGTACTGGACCTCTGTCGAGACGACACAGCTAAACTTGCCAGCGTTTAGTGAGTAGCACGCCATCAGCAGCTATGTATGCATGTATTTATAATCTGAAAGCAGTGAGTAAAATTATTACAGTGAGTAATTTTTTTGTAATTGCCTTAGTATGACAAACATAAAGTTTTGATATGCCTATCATATGTTAAGCACATATCACATGTGAAAAAAGGGGGTTGAGCATTTGTAAATACAATACTAAATTTTCCTATCATGGTGGCATTTAGGACCCATGACTACAAAATTGCTTGGTTTTATATAACAACAACAACAACAACAACAACAACAACAACAACAACAACAACAACAATAATAATAATAATAATAATAATAATAATAATAATAATAATAATGCACGGCAAGCTGTGGTCAATAACTCATAAGTGTGCTCTATCAATACCAGGTGGTATTTTGTACAAATGTACAACAACTTCAGTATAATTTCACTTTGAACATAAAGTTGCACATTGTTACTTTCGACCAGAGCAAATTGTTAGGTGGAGGAGGAAAACCTAAGGTATGGATAAAACCAAAATGTGACGAAGGTAAATGCGAATTAGCAGCTGCCCTAAGACTTATGTTAATTACAGATATATCCAGAGACGCCCTCTCATAAACATTTGGCTGAATCAGACCTCTGTCTGTCTTTATGTTGGTGTATGACATAAACATGTTTTAATAAATGCTGCAAAACACAGAACGTCGCCAGAGTAGCAGCGGGACAAAAGAAACACTTTCGTCCCGACAGGAACACCTGACATTTAAACCCGGTTTAAATTTATACTGAAAAACTCCGACAAGGCAAACTTTCAGCTTTCAGATGTGTTACAGCTCAAAATAACATATAGATTGATAATTACTGTGGAACATAAAACGAGAAATACAACTTGTAGGCCTAATTAGAAAAACGTACCGCTTCAGTAATGTACTTACCCTACTCGAAAGCTGTTTTCCAGACCTAACTGCGGGAAATGATGGCGAAATCACGTGATATTTGTTTTAGCTTGGAATGCAAATATCGGAGCTCTGAGAAAATCGCTTGTTACTTTCGTCCCGCGTTACTTTCGCCCCTTTGTATATACACACAGCATTTAAACAATTAAAATCAAATTGTAGGTCCATAACAAACTACACACTTAATCATGTGACGCCTGACCACGCACAAAGCCATAGATGTGTTCGACTTGAAGCCGCGCTGGGCAGACCGATCGGCCTATGACATCAAAGTACCGCGAGAGCAAATCGAAAGCATAAGAAGCTATCTGCTCTCTATAGCTGTCGCGGTACTTTGATGTTATACACCGACCGGTCTTCGCAGCGCCGCTTCAAGCCGAACACACCTGATTTCAACTGCAACAAACTTTTCGGCAACAGGAGGAAAAGACAGAGGACGGATTTAGATAATCGGGATCTACTGTCATATTTGACTGAATTTCAATCACCAGACGACAGAAAAGAAACAGATCAGGGATAAAAAAAAATAGTGGTTCTCAAAACCATTACATCTTAAAACGAAAGTAAAAGTAGTTAACTTAAAAGCTCGTTTCATTATTTAAGCCAAACGTATTCAAATGTTATAATATTAGTATTTTGTCAGTTCGAACAGGATTCTGTGCAGTTCATAAAATTTTTATTTTTACATTTTAATACATTTGTTTCGCTTAAAGTCTAGTGGTTGGCTCGGCGTCAATGCCATGGATCCTAATAAGGTATGTAAACAGGAAGTCGGGAAGATTGCCTTTTTTAATGCACAAAAGATTATGGCTTTTAATGTATACTAGTGGGGATTTAATGTTCCTGATAGGAGAGAATATAATGAGGTAGTTTTCAGTTAGATTGTCTATCAAGGTGATGAAACCATTTTAAAGTTTTAAGAATATTTTTAAGCATACTTTTGTGCAGTAGAACTTTTCTCGAAAGCTAAGGTTATTTGGTTTATTTTAGCAGTGCTCCCTCTGATTCTTCAAAAAAAATAAAAATAAATAAAAATAATTAGCCAATGTAATGTAATATTTGACATTAACATTTAGAGCAGCATGGATGTTTACTACGTGTTGTGTGCTAATTCACAGACATCTAGATATGACACTTTTTGAATTTCTGGTTATGTAACAAAAATTGTGACTCCTAATCATTTAATCACTGTCTCATCCTATTTGATTGTTTTTACAATTTAAACTGATTTATATGTTATTTATATGTATATTTTCCTCAAAAGAGTGTACGTTTGAGATAACTGCTAAATGAGGCTATGGACACACAGGATTCAAAAGAAGATGTGGGGACAGTGGGGTGTGAACGGTAAAATACTTCAGTTTTATTATGTATTACAGTTTCGTTTGTAGGTTTTGTGTGAATTGTGTCAAGAATGTAATACTAAAATATTTTTTATGAATTTTTTTATTTTTTTTTAAAATTATTTATCTTTGACCTATTTTCTGCTTCATTTAAAGATTAAGACCAGATAAAGCAACATCTCCATCACCTTCAATCACATCTCTACAAAGTGACCAGTCACTGGATCGACCAATACTGTTCAAAGATGGATCTCAGATTTTTCTGGAGATTGAAAGGTATACTAATTTAGAACTGGAGTGCCAAACTCCTGTCAATTTATGCTTTAAACCAGCATGGGAAAATATCATGGTCTTGTGCATATAACCTTTTCTCCAAATCCTTAAAAAAAATAAAAGCACATAAATTAAGTAACAGTATTAAAATGATTATTAAGAAGCTTTCTCCTACCAAAGGTCAAGACAAGGTCAGTCAACATCTCCAGCACCTTCAGTCACATCTCTACAAAGTGACCAGTCACTGGATCGACCGATACTGTTTAAAGATGGAGCACAGAGTAAAAAGGAGAGTAAAAGGTACAGTATTTGCAAACATTCACCCATTATAATTTGTTGTCTTGGTTTTGTAATTCATAATTTCAGGTAATTGTAATTGATGTCATTTATTGTAATTAAGCAATATCATACTTGCCTTTTTGGTATTGTACTATATAAACTTTAAAAAACCCACTTACCACTTGGCTATCAGTCTGCAACGTTCAATTCTGTCTGAAACACTAAACACACAGAAAATGTACAGTAAATGCTGTTACTGTGTATTCAGTGGTACTCTATGAATGATGATTTAATGCAGGGATGTCCAATTATGCTCCTGGAGGGCCATTTTAGCTCCAACTAACACTAACATACTTTCCTGGAAGTGTCTAGTGAGTCTGAAGACCTTGATTAGCTCGTTAAGGTGTGTTCAACTGAGGTTGGAGCTTAACACTGTAGGACAGTGACCCTCCAGGAACAGGTTTGGACACCCCTGCTTTAATGTTAGGAGGCAAACATGTTATTAAATGGTTAGTTTACTCAGAAATGAAAATTAAGTAATCATTGTCACTGTTGTTTTAATGCTGTATGCAGTTATTTCTTTTTCAGACCACAAAAGATTTTTTTTTTTTAAGTGCTCTGCTTGCGCTCATTCATATTATTTCAGAGAATAGTGACATGTATCAAGATGCAAACGGTATTGCAAAATGATCCAATGTATCATGTGTTGCATGTTTCAAGTGTTATGTATTGAATGTGTTATTTAATGAAAATCCTTACTGTTGGTGCACATGTGTGTGTTCATGAGACTCTATTAGCACCACAGTTCACTCCGACTTAACCAGAAAAAAGCACAAAAGTTGTGAGAAATCAAGATTAATAACAATGTCACCCAAACTACAATCAGTTTACTTTCTTCCCTGAGGTGAGTATGTTGTGTTTGTTGAACAGCTGGAGTGCTGGTCTGGAGATATTCAACTCAGTGAAGAAAGTACATGGATAATTTTTGAGGGATTTTAAGCATTATATTTCATTTCATGTTTTATCAGTCTTGATTTCTCACAAATTCTTCTGTGCGAATTTGAGTGATCGAATGCACTAATAGAGTCTAATGAACATGAACAGTCATGTACACATGACCAACAGTCAAGGTCAAGATTTTTCCTTAAATAATACATTAAATTTTGGTTTCTTTTTACCAAACCTTGTCATATATATGACACGTGTCGCATGGGACCATTTAGTGATACCTTTGCGTTCTTTTTTTAAAAAAAGCTTTATGCCAGTCTCTATGCTCTGCCATTATATGCCAAGTGTGGCATATTTTTAAAAAGATGTTTGTGGTCAAAAAAAAAAAGCAGTGAGAAAATGATGACTTAATGTTCATATTTAATGTTCTTCATACTTAATGTTCATTATTTTCATGCTGCAAATGACTTGAATTGTGAGTTGTTTGTTTTTTAGGTTTACTTATAGATAAATTGTTTTGTAATATAAGAACACACTCATTTTTTCCTCTTTGTGTCAAAGGTTGAGACCAGATAAAGGAGTGTCTCCAGTGCCTTCCCACACATCTCTACAAAGTAGCGAGTCAGTGGATAGACCAGTACTGTTCATAGATGGAGCTCAAAGCAAGGAAAGGTATGATGAATACTAAGACCTTCTGTTATACGTATGTATTATCCACAAATAAGTATGTAAATAAGTATTGGTATTAAAATGCTAATTAAACCCCCACCAAAGGCTGAGACGAGGTCAATCAACATCTTCAGCACCTTCAGTCACATCTCTACAAAGTGACCAGTCACTGGACCGTCCGATATTGTTCAAAGATGGAGTGAAGTGGAAAAAGGGAAAAAAAAGGTATAGTACTCGCAAACATTCCTTTGTACATTTTTCAGGTCATTTTAATTTAAATTTCTTAGAAGTATGCAGCATTACACTTGCATTTGTGCTGTTGTACTAAATTGTACTAAATTGACTTTAAAAACAACAACAACAACACGTCACTTACAGAAAATAGTCACAGTCAAACACTTTGTGAAAGGTCAAATGTCTTAGTGCTGTTACTGTTTATTAAATGTTACTCTATGAATGATGCTTAAAGTTATCAATCCAAATTTAAATTTCATGCTGAAAATGACATGAATTTATAAGTTATTTGTTTTGAAATGTAAGAACACACTTTTTCTCTCCTTGTGTCAAAGGTTGAGACCAGATAAAGGAACATCTCCAGCGCCCTCCTGTACATCTCTACAAAGTAACAAGTCAATGGATCTACCAATATTGTTCAAAGATGGAGCTCAGAGCAATGAAAGGTATATAAAGAATAAGAGTTTTGGGCCCTTATTATGCAAATACTGGATTACACAGTAGATTGTCCTGGTATGCCAATTTGATGGGAAAAATGTTATTTACTTACCCTCATGTTGCTCTAATGCAGTATTCTTGTTTTTTTTTCGCACCACAAAATGAAAAAAAAAAAGTTCTGCTCACAATCTATATAATGGCAGTGAACAGTGACCACATTCAAGGTTTAAAAAGGATGCAAAAGTATCACAGAATGATCCAATACAACATAGCTGCTCAGTGCTTTTAGGATATACAGTAATTATTAAAAGAAACAGACTGAATTGTAACTTATTTTTAGTCAATATATTGATGTCAGAAGTTGGTCTGCACAACTGTGCTATAATGACACTAATCCGGTGTCACACTCAGGTGTGTCCAGGAAAAACAGACAAGTGCACCATTATGAGGAATCAAGATTGCTCAAAACACTACAAAAAAACCACATTGTCTTATCACTGAATTTTAATATTTAAAAAATGCATTGTTTTGGCCATTGGCCACTCTGCTATCTAGCAAACAGAATCAGTATATAAAACTCATTGATCTTACATAAATTTAGCATAAGTAAATAAAACAAAGAAAACTTTTAAGGGTCAGTACTAATTGGTGGTTTTCATGTCTTTCATGGTCAGTGTTAAGCACCGTTAAGTTAAAAAGTGTTACGTTTTTTTTTCTTCCCTTCAAAGGTTGAGACCAAGTCAAGCAGCATCTCCTGCCCCTTCATGCACATCTCTACAAAGTGACCAGTCACTTGATCGTCCGATACTGTTCAAAGATGGAGCAGAGAGTTTCCTTATGAATAAAAGGTATGAGCACTTATAATTTCTGGTGGGATGCTTTTAGTATAAATGTATCAATTATACTAAGTTTTAGAATAAATGCACTCATAGAAAGGGAATACGTTATGGAATGGAATGGATGTGACGTGTGGCCAAGTATGGTGTCCCATACTTGGAATTTGTGCTCTGTATTTAACCCATCCAAGCTCACACACACAGTGAGTAGTGAACAAACACACTCAGAGCAGTGGGATTCGGTGACTTGCTCATGGGTCTCACCTCAGTAATGGTATTGAAGGTAGAAGAGAGTGCTGGTTATTCACTTCCCCACCTACAATCCCTGCTGGACCTGAGACTCGAACCTGCAACCTTCGGGTTACAAGTCAGACTCTAACCATTAGGCAACAACTGCCCCCATAAAAAATGGACCACGTTTTTGGAACTTGGGGAAGGTTGTGATTATATGATGTTTGCTAGGGACGTGACGAGATCTCGTGAGATCAGATGTGTCTTGTGAGACCAGTCGGATCTCGCGAGATCTCGTGACGATATCCCCATAAAACATTTTGCAGTGTTTACATTAGAGCTGCACGATTAATCTATGTCTATTAGGACTATTTCACATCGCGAGTGTCAGTGGAATGTGAGAAGCATGTTTTGTTGCTGCCCATGTTAATGAATCAGAGGGTTGGGGTAAATGTGAACGCAGAAAGAGCAACACAACCACATTATAATAATTATTTCTGTGTTACAGACATTTAAATAATAGAAGTACCAGGATAAAAGTTCATAGTTTGGGTATAAACACTTATTAGCTGTGTCCCAAAGTGGAGTGCATGCACTTCGAAGTGCATGGACTTCGAAGGCCACGAAGGCCACGCCTCCGAAGTGCACAAAGGACCCTCCAAAGTACATGAGACGCTCCACCTTCGCAGGATTTCCTAATTGCGCCACCAGGTGTTCCCGATTACTGCTCCTGTCGCATAGCAACGGTGCGAGAGGGGTGCTGCCATCCTGACAGGTTTAGACGTTTAAGTTATGGAGCCAGCATTGGTCATATTTGTTTTTATATTTTATGT
>JAHKKF010538218.1:1889-31733 GCA_019740295.1 Labeo calbasu
CGATTGGCGATTCCACTCTATGAGAGGTGATGAAAAAAATAATAATAATAAAATAAAATGATATACTTTATAATTGCGACATCTTCTGGTGTAATACGTGTAAGTGCAACGAATGATTTGAAAATGACATGCCTTTAATGAAAGGATATTGAGGCTCGGTGGGTTGACTTGTAGTGTGGGTGGTGGCGTCCATTACGGAATGCCAAAGCTTACATAATTAGAAATAAAGAAATGTATAAAGAAATGTAAAAAAGCATATATATATATATATATATATATATATATATATACACGAAGAAAAGTAAAAAAGCAAATATATATAATTATTTATAATTTTATCTCCTTATTTATGTATTTTTTTCCACATTTATTATTTTTTTCTTTTATTTATACATTTATTTATTTATAAATTTATTTATTTTCACATTTATTTATGCATATATACATTTCTTCGTCTCTAGCGTAATAAGGAGGGTGTGGTTTACCTCAGGAATAGCAATCAAGCCAGAGTAGGCGAGGGGTAGGCTTTTAGGCCACAGTGACACCTTGTGGTGCCCAAACGAAATACAAGAAGTGTCCTCTACTTGACGTGCCTGTTGATAGCATGGGATGAATAACTTAGATGGACAATGTGGTCAAAATCTTATATCACGGGTTATTATTTTAATTATTATTATTCGAATTATTATTTCAGCTGGGAAGCGTGCAATCTGTAATCATGTGCATTTGCTGAAACTCGCGAAAATCGCTTCCTTATGCGTGCTTTTTTTTTAGGTTTCACTTTCAACGCATATGCATGTTTCAAAGATTCGGGATAGAAAGAGGCAACAGCTGATTTGTCGCCTCACGCCACTTCCCGTGTGGACAGTCACTGCATCCAGTGGAATGTGCAGGGGGCACTTTTGTTCTTATTGTAAAATATTTTGTTGATTTATTTCTTGTTTTTCATTTAATTCATAAGTTAACTGCAAAATTAAATGGTTTCTTTTTTTCTGCAGTCAAAGAAAGTAAGCTATGTCAGATCTATTTATAGACTACAGACTAATTCCATTCTTTCTTAACCTGTAACTTCATAAAATTTGTTATGAAGAATTTTAAATCAGCTTCATAACAAATACGCTAGGCTAATGAATTTTTGTCATAAGGAATTTACGAATATTCTTCAAAACGAAAATGTAATTACAGAAAAATCATAAATGACGAATATAACTGTAATGCAGCGAGGGAGACGGGAAGCATTCGGATCCATACGCAAAGCTTTATTCAAAGCTTATCAAAGACATAGTCAAAACAGCAGGCAGGGTCGAATAATGGCAAACAGGTATATTCAGGCAAGACACAAGAATAATCTTTAAGGCAAGCAAGGGTCGATCAGCGGTGAACGCAATCCAAGGGACGAGGCAAATGGGTGATCCAAATAGACAGGCTAGAGTTCATTCGAGGGGCGAACAGAGTCAGAAACGACAAGGAAAAGGCTTAAATCCACGACAGGCGAGAAGTCCAGGGCAGGCGGAAGGCAGACAAGAAGATATAACCAGGCTAGGAGAAACTAACTAGAAACACGACTGAACTAGACTAAGGATGAATGTACAGCTGCTAACACAATGAGAGTGCTAAACAATGCAATACTCAGCGATAGGAGATGGAAGCTTATATAGTGTGTCTGATTAGTTGCTTATATAGAATGTTAGCTTGTTATTCTTATATAGAGTGTTAGAATGTTAACATTCTATATAGCTTATATAGAATGTTAGCTTATATAGTGTGTCTGATTAGTTGCAGCTGTGTGCGTGTCATGGATGCAATGGAATGATGAGAAATGTAGTCTGGGGTGTGATGCAACAGTCTGTGTAATGTGAAATGGCAAAGCGACCTCTGGTGGTTAGCGGACTGGCGATCAGGACCAGATTCATGACAATAACAAAGTAAGGACCCAGGTTACTTTTGAGGTCTGGTACAAATTATGACATACAAAAATACATAGGCTATAGGCTCACATGGATTAATCGTTTGATTTTTCCCCCTTCTCCCAAAACAGCTTATACTGCTGTTTCATCTGTTGAAATAGTTAAGTTTTGTATGTAATGGCAAAGCGATTATATTTTGTTTCGTTTTTTTATTAAGTTAATTTAGAAAAACATTTGGATTTTTTGGAAGACTCTAGTCTGTTTGATCAATTTTGCCTTCTTAAATCATCACGACTTGCCTAAATTAAAATCTATAGCCTAAAAGAGTTCAAGTATAAAACAATGTTAGTTTCAATGTTAAACTTGTATAAAAGTACGTTGTTAGATGAATATCCAATTGTTTGTGCAGAGAGTGGAAGCTAAAGCCGCTTTGCAGGACATGGAAGCGCCAGTGAGATCACTTGCATTTGTTTTCAGTGGAAATAAATAAATGTGAAAATAAATAAATGTGGAAATAAAGAAATAAATACAGAAATGTGCAAATAAATAAAAGTGGATATAAATAAATGTATAAATAAAAATAAATAAATGTGAAAAAATACATAAGGAAATAAAATTATAAATAATTATACGTTTTTACTTTTCTTTGTATATTTATATATATTTGTTTTTTTACATTTCTTTGTAGATTTCTTTCTTTCTTTCTTTCTTTCTTTCTTTCTTTCTTTCTTTCTTTCTTTCTTTCTTTCTTTCTTTATTTCTAATTATGTCAGCTTTGGCATTCCATAGTCCATAGGTCTTCAAATGTTCCAAAACTTTTCTCCAGAGGATTAAAAAGTGCCGATACTCCATTGTTGCATCAATAGTGGCACTCTGGACTCTTGTTTTTCTCTTTTGTTATTCAAGCAGTGGCATGGCTCTGGATCTGAGCACTGTAAGTCCCATAGACGGAGTCTAATTATGCTGCCATTGCTCCAAAACACTGTTTTAATTGAATTTTGTTAATTTAGTGAATTTAGTCAATTGATAAATAGCCTTGAAACAAAACAGGAAATTCGCTAGCGAGTCACCAAATCCTTCTTGCGATAGACTATGTGTAAAAAGCGCGCTCCTGGCAGATGTGAGCCTATGCGCGCGCTCTACATAGACCTAACACGCTTCACGCTCACTGTGACAAGTGGAAGATGCATGCTGGCGCCCTACAGACCTCAACAACAAGATCAGCGGGCGGTTACACGTGAACCGATAACTGGACGCCAAAGGAATCGTCGTCTAAATATATATATTTAAATACTACTACTACTACTACCACTAATACTAATAATAATAAAATCTGAATTACGATAAATAAAACATTTTTATTTTGTCTTAAAAGTGGATACTTACTGAAGATGAAGAAAACTACTTCACATCAAGGTAAGACTTTCATCTTTCATTATGAATGTGTGGCAAGAGTTTTAAAGGATTTAAGTCGTGGCTTTTGGGTGATGGCGTAAAATTGGACCAAAATGTGTGTGTGTGTATATATATATATATATATATATATGTCTTTCTTTCTTTTATTCTTTCTTGTGAGCTTGTGCTATAATTTTTATCTCTAGGTTCTCTTCCTGCTCTTTATCTTGGGGGTTTCTTACAATCTAAGAGCTCTATTAATATCCTCAAGCATGAGGCCAGCTAACCTCTATTCCTAAATGCAGATGGCACTTAATGGAAGTTGAAAATAGAGGCACATCTTGAGCCAAATGTTGACCAATATACATGTGTGTATGCATGTATGTATGTATGTATGAAGGACTTTTACAATACATATAAAACTTCATATTCAGTTTCATAAAACAAGCATATGTTCATTCATATTTTCTCTGAATATGAAAGTTATAATTTTACAAACATTTATTTTTATTTCATGAAAGCAGCCCATTTCAGTTCACAGTATGTTCTTACTTTTAGTGATAAAACTAAAAGGACTCTATATGCATGTTATACATCATAATTGAAAAGCTGTATATTCTGACAAAACTATGTCAGTGGCAGTTATTGTTAAATACATAATGCTGTCATGTTTGAGCTATCCCTCCAACTAGTAGTCATCTAATATATTTAGACATTAAGTCACTCAGTCCTGAGTATCTCTTTTATATTGTTAAAATTGCCAGAAGGAGATGCAGTGGTCTAGACATTTATGGTTGTTTCAGGAACAAAAATGAGACCCAGAAAACTTTTGTGGAAAGAATTGCATTTGGGTCATGAAATCAGTAAAGAGATATGCTTAAGCTAATTTTTTAGGGCTGAAATATATGCAGATCCATTTTATTAATATGTAAAGCCATAAAACATTGATGATATGACAAAATGTTTAACCTGGAGGTTTTTAGCATTCCTTTATAATGATGCTAAAAATGTTTATTAGGTTGCTTAATATTTTTCAGTAAATAAAAATCTCCTGCATATGCAGGCTGTATGTCTTATCAAGCTGTTGTTTCGCTTATCATCATATCTGAAACTAAGGAACTTTACTTACTGCTTTTCAAGACTGGAATTAACATTGTAATAGGAAGTGATTCAAGTCCCTTTCCACTGCTGTGAGCTAGTTTTCCTGGAATGTCATTTTTGCTGTACAGTTATGCAGACTTTATGAAAAAAAATCTTTATTCGTAAATAGTATATTTATTTGAACTTGTGCTGATTTTTTTTAATGTTTTTTTTTATCCACTCTCTAATGCAATGACATCATATGCTTCAAGGCCATAGGTTGTATATAAATAGCTCATATGAAGTGTGCAGCTAATGCATGGTGTCATGACTGAAAAAGCTTTTGAACAGATGAAGAAAAACAGGCCATGTAGTTACTGTTTTTTTGCTGATGGTTAGTCATTAGGCATGAACATTTTGCCAAACCCACAAATTCCTGATACTTGTCAGACGACTGATCCTGAGGCTAATTCCAAAGCCCAGTTATTTGATGGAGCCACTTTTTCATGATCTCTCCTATGTTTATCATCACAAATAATCACAAAAGAGTTGTGTGTTAATAATTAATTTAATTAGAACCAATGTAAAGAACATTTTACAATTTCTTATAAAGAATTATATGACAGATGTTTAAACATTCATAGAAAAGTAACAATGGCCTTTTGTAGTTTTCATTGTTACCATGTGCGTCCTGATGTGAAATTATTAATTTCTTTAAACTTAGGTGATAACAAATTATTAGTAGCATGGGTTGAGAAGTGTTTAGCTGGTCTTGTGATCTCAACAATCAGACCCCATCAAGTGACCTGCTCCATTTAAAATACAGAATGCTTTCATTAGGCATATGATTGAAGAATCCACTTGATTTCTAACATGATTTTTAAAAAATTCTGTTATTTAATTTAACATAAATCTTAATTAAATTTAAAGTAAAAGACTAAGTGTACCTTTAAGCACAAACTTCAGAACTGCAGAGAATGTGCAAAGACCAAATGCTTAAAGACTGCAGTTTGCCTGGATTATCATTCTAATTAATAGTTACGTAACTCTCAAGGTCATGCTTAGTGCTTCATATTTAGAGTTGTGTGCTTTGCCAAAAAGTGTGGCCAAGTCTGTGGAGTCTGTGGCCAAACTCCACATGAGAGGAGTTTATCTCAGTCCTGCTGCTGCAGTAGATTTAGACATTAGCTATT
Source organism: Labeo calbasu (assembly GCA_019740295.1). Taxonomy (NCBI): domain Eukaryota; kingdom Metazoa; phylum Chordata; class Actinopteri; order Cypriniformes; family Cyprinidae; genus Labeo; species Labeo calbasu. The sequence goes on from JAHKKF010538218.1 coordinate 7,465, forward strand.
TAAGTAGCTATATGCTCAAAGAAAGACAGATTTCACAAGCTGCTTAATATTTACTAACAGTATAGCAACTGCAATTCTGGCTGGTTGCATGCAGTGTACCTGTTTGTTAAGATGTAAGATGTAGACCTTTGGAAACATATTTTTGGAAACATATTCAGCTTGAATGATTTTCAGTTTGGTAAAGTGTTAATACATTAGACATCAACGGGTAACAAATGTTACAACATTTATTAATCTGTATTCATCATTTATTAATATACCCAATGCTAGTACTAATGTTAACCTTGAACCTTATAACTGTTACTGCAGCTTTATTTTGTGTACTACAAATTGCAAATTACTTGATGATATATGTAAATAAATGTCAGAAATGCTGCAATGAAAGGTAGTGTCATTTGATAGTCCGGAATTCTTTCTAGATTTTAGTTAAAGATCATTGCCTGAAGTCAAAAAATCTTTAACAGGGGACATTTTAATGCAAAATGGAAAACATGGGAATTTTACCTCCATATGTTTTTCTCCAGGCTGTTATCACTGCATATCTTGTTTTTGCTCTTATGCTAAAATGATATACTTGTCTCAGGGAGACGTCCCTCCGCTCATCCTAGAATACATATGCCTCTCTTATTACATTTGGTGACCATCAGGCCAAGGGTTTTATTATTAGACATTTGGAAATGTAGAACATTTGGCAACCATCAAACAGAGGAAACCAGTCTGCACTAATCACAAGCCTTACCATTCATTAGCAGTAGGGCATTAATGTGCTGGCATGTGGTGGCAAAAAGAAGGTTGTCCAAATGGGTCAAAAGAAGAAGTGGCACACAGACCATGATTTAGGAAAAAAAGACCATGAATTTAAAGAATATGCTGCATTTGAAAGAAATTCTTGGTCTTTGTCCACATTTATGTGCACATAAAAATAAAAAGTCCTGTTTATTGAATCACCCCGTCACATTCTTTATTGGTTCTGCCATGACATCACCCTTTTTTATTTATGTCTTTTCTGACTACTTCCTCTGCTTCAGTAAGAATTATTGCCTTGCAGCCCTGCCATCAGAGCTGGCCAGTCTGATGATTAAACAGTACATTCTTATATAACAAAATGTGCATGTTTGAGTCATGCTTGTAGGTCAGAGAGTTTGGAGCTATAAGGCACGCGCCCTTTAGTTACACTGATGCTGTGCTATTTGTGGATTTATCTACATCTCTGTTTTGTGCATGGATGCTTTTGCACACGTGCCTCTGTCCATCTGCTTTCCTGAAAAAGAAAGAAAAAACACAAGCATGCGTGTGTGTGTGCACATGTGTGTTTACAGGATGTTCATTCATGCAAGAGGAATGTGCTTGGATAACAGGCTGCAGGAGATTGTGTTGTGTGTATGTGTGAATCAGGCTTGATGGCAGTGCTGCAATGTACGGCAGAAACCTCCTCTGTCTCTTTCATGGACTGATAAAAGCTTGGGGCCTTCCCTATTTTTCCCATTTACTGCTCATCCAGCAAAGCCAGATGAGTGTGTGCCCAGAATATAACTGTATAAATATCCCTGCTACTGTGGCATTAATTCCAATGACATGTTCTGTCATCATGGAAGCTGTGGTAGCCAGACTGTTTTAAATCCATGTGCTATATAGGCTTCTCACTCGCCTTTGTTGGCAGTTTTCAGAGGTAAAATGGAAGAGGATGGAAAAATCACAAAAGAGATAATTTTAATGTATCAGTTTTCTTCCTAGACAGCTGTGGAAAGGAAGTAAATTGAGATTTTTGCTCAAGCTTCCTGCTTCTCAGCATTTCTAATCCTGATAATTCAACATGTTTGCATGTTTTGTTGTTGTTTTTACTACACATACATTTATTTCTGTTTGTATAGACAGAGAAACGTACAGTAGAATTAAGAAATCGTAGAATTAATATTTTGTTGTATTCAGCTGTCATACTGTACCTTCTCTTACAGAAAAGCATAAAAAACTGCTAGATCCAATTACTTTTCATCTCATTTAAAAGAAAACAAACACAACCCCAGGTATTTATTCAATAAAGTGGTTAAATTAATAAAAAATACAGCATCAACAGGTGTTAACATTACCCAACAGCATAGCAGTAATGACTTTATGAACTACTTTACTTCCAAGATCGATACTATTCGAGATAAAATTGAAACCATGTAGCCGTCAGCTACAGTATCGCATTAGACAGTACAGTATAAATCCCATGAGGAACAATTCCACTCATTCACTACTATGGGACAGAAAGAATTCTATAAACCTTAAATCCTCTAAACCAGTGGTTCTCAAACCTCTCCATGAAGTGCCCCCAGCACGTTTTGTATGTCTCCCTATATCTGACACACACACTTCAGGTCTTGCATTCTCCACTAATGAGCTGATGACTTAAATCAGGTGTGGTAGATGAGGGAAATGTGCAGGGCTGGGGGTACTCCAGGACAGGTTTGAGAACCACTGATCTAAACCAATAACATGTATGCTAAAGCTACTAAAAGAGGTGCTTCCAGAAACCATAGATCCTCTTCTGACTATTATAAATTCGTCTTTGTCATATGGATATGTCCCAGAAAGCTTCAAACTGGCTGTTATTAGGCCTCTAATTAAAAAACACAACTTGACCCAAAAGTATTAGTTAATTACAGATCGATCTTGAATCTCCTTTTTCTGTCAAAGATACTAGAAAGGGTAGTACCCTTCACAACTATGTTCCTTCTCAGAGAAAAATGGTATCTATGAGGTTTTCCAGTCAGGATTTAGACTGTATCATAGTACTGAGACTGCTCTCATTAGAGTTACAAATGACCTGCTTTTATCATCGTTGTTGTATCTATTAGTGCTACTGGATCTTACTGGAAAATAAGTGGCCCCAACTAAGCAAACCAGAGGCGACAACAGCAAGGAACCAAAACTCCATCGGTGACAGAAATGGAGAAAAAAAAAACCTTGGGAGAAACCAGGCTCCGTCAGGGGACCAGTTTTCCTCTGTCCAGACAAAACCAGCAGTTTAATTTCAGGCTGCAGCAAAGTCAGATTGTGCAGAAGACTCGTCGGGTTCCCATGCTCTTGTGCCAGTGGCCATCTAGGTGATGTGGTCTTTGTTGGGGATCTATCTCTGGGGTACATCTAGCTGTCCTGGTCTCCACTGGGATTCAGGTGCTGATCCACCATGGCAGGGTAGATGCCATTCTTCTTATGATGTAGGAAGTACAGTGGGTGTAATGTAAAGTTTTCCCTGTTCCAGTTGACCTAATTAATGCAGCCTAACAATCCTTTAATGGATTTAAATAATAGAAATATGTTAGTGTGTTATCTGTAAGCCAGGTTAAAGAGATGGGTCTCTAATAGCACACCTAGGTTCCTAACTGATGACAAAGAATTGACAGAGCAGCCATCAAGTGTTAGACAGTGTTCTAGATTATTACATGCCAAGGTTTTTGGTCCAATAATTAATACCTCTGCTTATTTTTTCAGAATTTAGCAGTAGGAAATGACTATTCATCCAGTTTTTATATCAGCTATGCATTCTGTTAGTTTCGTGAATTGGTATGTTTCATTGGGCTGTGAAGAAATACAAACATAAATTAATAATATTCAGAAGAGGATCTATGACTTCTGGAAGCACCTCTTTTAGTAGTCTAGATGGTATAGGGTCTAACACGTTGTATTAGATGATTTAAAAAGTTGATACAATTCTTTCTGTCCTATAGCAGAGAATGAGTGAAATTGTTTCTCAAGGGATCTATCATGCACTGCTATCTGCTGTGATGCTGTAGCTGACGGCTACATGGTTATAATTTTATTTCTAGTAGTATTGATCTTAGAAATAAAAAAAAATCATAAAGTCATTGTTGTGCTGTTGGGAAATGTCTTTGCCTGCTGGTGCTTTCATTAATTTAGCAATTGTATTGAATAAATATCTGGGGTTGTGTTGTTATCTTCTAAAAGGGACAAAAAGTAAGCAGATACAGCAGCTTTAAGGCTTTTCTGCAGGTAAAAGTACTTTCCCTCTATGCAATACAAAACATCTCTAGTTTTGATTTCTTCCAGCTCCATTTTCCGGGCTTTTCCCTTTGGGCATGAGTGTGCTTGTTATACCGCAGTGTTAGACTGTTTTTCTTAATCTTCTTTAAGCAAAAAGAAATAACCGTGTCTAAAGGGCTAGAAAAGAAAGAGTTCATAGTGTCTGTTACAGCCTCAAGTTTTTCTGAGCTATTGGATATGCAAAGTAATTGAGACAAATTGGGAAGATTATTTACAAAGCAATCTTTTGTTGTAGAAATGATGATTCTACCATATTTGTAACAAGGAATTGAGTTTGCAGCTGTAGGTATATGGAGTGTACACAATACTAATGATCTAAGATATCACTCTGTTGCAGAATTTCAATGCTATCGACTTAAATTCCATGTGATAGTATTAAATCTAAAGTATGAATATGACAACGAGTAGGTCTGACACATGTTGTCTAACCCCAATAGAGTTTAGAATGTCTATCAATGTTGATCCCAATGTGTGGAGAGCTCCCATGGGCACTTCAGAAGCTGAAAGATCAGAAATCCTCTAAAGGAGCATACATGGACAGACAATGACTTTTTGTGGGGTGGGGATATCAGTACAAGGTCCTCCCTTTCAGGTTGTCCCTGTTACCTCGCATATTCACTAATGTTGTAGGGCATTCACATTCTTAATCATCTTGACGACTGGCTATTCTAATGAACTTTTGAGATTTATTGTGTGCACACAGGGACCTAGTGCTCAAGTACCTCAGCCTGTTGGGGCTTCAGGTCAACTGGGAAAAGAGCAAGCTCTTCCTGTGCACAACATCTCTTATCATGGCATCAAGTTGGATTCAGTCACTATGACAGCATGTCTCTCAGTGGAGCACACTCAGTCAGTGCTGGCCTGCCTGAATTTGTTCAGGGGAAGAATCGTGGCTCATGAGGCATATGGTGTTCTTGGTGGCAGTTACCCTGCTTGGGTTGATGCATATGAGACCGCTTCAGCACGTATAGTTATTACACTGATCTGTTGCTACTCTGTCAGGTGTTAGTCAGCCTATATGTTCCATTAGAATAAGTGTTGAGACATGTTATTGTCACAACAGATGTGTCCAGTTCTGGCTGGGTCACTGTATACAACGGGCATGCAGCCATAGGACCCTGGATAGGGGCTTGGTCGCATTGGCATATCAGCTGCTTAGAATTGCTGGCTGTACTGCATCCCTGTGGAGTTTTCGACTGTTGCTTCAAGACAAGCATGTGACAAGCTTTGCACATCTACATTTGGCAATTTTCTGCCATTGTTCAACTCACCTCTTTACCTCTCAAGCTATGTTAGCTTGGATGGGAGACATTTTCAGGTTTCTCCAGAAATGGTTGATTGGGTTCAAGCCCGGGCTGTGGCTGGGCCACTCAAAACTTTCACAGAGTTGTCTATAAGCCACTCCTGCTGTGTGCTTAGGGTCACTGTTCTGCAACATAGCTCCACAGCATAAGGCTGCTACCACCACACTTTACTGTTGGGATGCTACTGTGCAGATATTGCCCTCCATCTCCTCCTTTGGTGTCAGCAGCAACTGATGTCACTGTGTGCCACTCATTGAGGTGACCTCAATCACACAGTTAATGCTATTTTGCGACAGGTGATTCAGTTTGCAGAGATTCCATTCCCAAGTGGTCCAAATGTTTTGGAGCTGGTTTGGCAAGGCACAGGTAGACCTGTTTGCTTCCCAAGAATTCTCCTATCGCGCCCTGTAGTATTCCTTGACCAAGGCTCCACTCGGGATGGATGCTCTGGCATACAGCTGTGCAAGTATGCATTCCCCTCAGTGAGTCTGACTGCACAGACACTGTACAAAGCAATGTAAGTTGGAGAACAGGTCTTGCTGGCAGCCCACCCAGACTTAGTTCTTGGAACTCAGAGCCAGAACCAGACCCCCCCTCTGTGGGGTGGCTGCATGTTTTTCAGTGGCATTTTTTCTTTTTTTCAGAGAGACATTTATACCCCTGCACCTTGAAGGTGTATACTTGGGTGTCCTGTTCACTAGTGGTGGGCCTCTCTACACCCTCTCTAATACCTTTGCAAGATTTTATAATCTCCAGGTTGAGCCAGTTTTGTATTGAATGTTGTTAGACATGAACAGTTAAAACTTTGGGAAACTGGCTGGGTGTATACCTTCCATACTGTGCCTCTGAGGTGATAACCGTGCTTTTATTATCCAGGTGAGTTTCACATGTCACGTAAACCCTCAACACTTTGTTACTCTCCAGCATACATCAGTAGCTGTAGGCCCATTACCCTATTTTTGGGTTAAGTGCTCCACATGTGCTGATGCTTTGGTGGTAATTATATATTCTCCAATTTTTGCTACCATTTTCTGTGGCTGTAGTGCTCCTCTCTTCTCAGGCAGGTACTATCACAGAGACCTCTTTCTATATGTGGTACTTTCTGGTTGGTAAGTCCATGTGAAGTGTTTTTCACATGTTAACCTCCCTTCAAGAAGGATGTGTTCCCCACATTTTTCTTTTCTCCAGCATAGGAAAAGGAATAATACCCCAGCACAAACTTTGGGTTTGCACAACTATAAGTTTTTATCTGTAAAAACAAACAAATACTAATAAAAAAGATTACATCTCATGATATAGGGGCCTACGGCAACTTACTTGGGACACTGGGAAGGTTACAACGTGGCCTGAAAGCACTTGTTATTACGCATGCAGCAACTTGCCTGCATCTGCACTGCTAAACCTCGTAACACAGTTCAGCTGGTTGTGGCTTTTAGTATAGGGACCCCTAGTGTCACTGCATTGACACAACACTGAGTGACTAAGAGATATAAGGAATGTCTTGATTACTATTGTAACCTCCGTTCCCTGATGGAGGGAATGAAACATTGTGTCCCTCCTGCCACAATACCGAACTACCCGCTGAAATGGCCGAAACATTGTCTTTGCCTTCTCAGCACAAACCTGCATTTTATACCTGCATGTCCATGAGAACAGCATGCAAATTCCGCTTGCCACTTCTCAATGGCTTTTTGACTTCTCATTGGGGACATGGGTTACAATAGTAGCACAGGCATCATCACCTACCTTTTTTTAACATACTCTTTTAAAGGGGTCATCGGATGCAAAGTTTACTTTTACATGTTGTTTGAACATTAATGTGTGTTGGCAGTGTACATACACATCTAATGATAAAAATCCATGCAGTGGTTTTTAATTAATCTGTATAAATAATATCTCCTCTTTCAAATCGAGCTATTCTCAGATGCATGTTGTTGTGGCATCACACCGACAGAGGCCACTCCCACGATAGTTGATTGACATCAGCGTCTTACCTCAGATCCAAATCAGCTGCAACAGTCTGACCTCCATTGTTTCGATGGTGGAGCAGGGATGTAAGTTAGACAAGAATATCTCAGATTGAGCGATTGAGGTGTTGTGTTGCTGGATGTAATAATGACCATAGTGGTTATCATTTACTCCCGACATCTGAGCTGTTGAAGATACAGTGGATTACATTTGTTTGTGAATGGAATGCGCCTCCCGATCTATATCCGTCAATGTTTGCGCAAATCATTTGTGATCCAGCTTCACTTACAACAGAAGTGAGTATAAGGGTTTTTTGTTATGAATCTTTGCGATCGCCTTTCCTAATAATGTGCTAGTTAGCAAGTTTAGTGGCTAAAAGCGGCTAAATGCGGCTAAAGTAAACAGGCTCGCCACTCCACAGAGAGAAGAGGGGGCGGGGTGAACAGAGCCCATTAACATTTAAAGCAACCTCGACCAGAACAGGATGATTTTTGCAGAGCTGATTTTTTGGCAAGGTAAAAAGGGTGTTGTTTTACACAACCATTGAGAATTTTTAACCAACATATATTAGAGACCTTTAATTAAGACCCTAAAGAATCATATCAACTTGTGGAAAATGGGCATCCGATGACCCCTTTAACTGGTTTTGTAATTCATGAAGTGAAAATGTCTGAGGCCAACTGCTGGGATTTTGCCAAGTGTTTTCTTAAAGAAGCACACCCTATAATTTAATCTCTGCTGTAACACCCCTAAAAATACCTTTCTTTTCGGACATCTTTCCTCTATAGTGACACTGCTTTTTACCTTAGTGATTCACGATTTATGTATGATTAGATCGGTTTTAATCAGCTTTGAAACCTTAGATTTATGTTATGTATGATTTAATAAATCATTTTTAATTTTGGTTTAACAGTAGTGAATCACTGATATTTATACTGGTGGCATGTCTTTTACCCTGTAAGATGATTTACATCAACAACATGTTTGAGAAAAAGAAACACTGTATTTTTTGAAAAAGCCAATTATTTCTAGAACCAGATTATTATAGGCTTATTTTCTCTGCGTCATCAGTGACCCAGAAGGAATAATAATCATAATAATAGTGTGGTAGAGTGCTCCGAGGCCTTTTTTTATTCTTGGAAATGAAGAGAAGGTCATGTATCCTGATATTTTTCACATACACTAATCAAATTCCTACGCTACCTTTGACCTTAGATTTAGAGATCTTAGGTTTATGTCAGAGGTCATATATCATCATGATTTTGTTTTGAGTAATGACATTAGGACTACGGGTTGAATGCCACTGCTTTAAAGAAATAGTTCACCCAGAAAATGAAAATTTTCCTGAAAATGTACTCACCCTCAGGCCATCCGAGTTGTAGATGAGTTTGTTCCTTCTTTGGAACATGTTATTAAATTTAGCATCATTTATTACATCATTTGCTCACCAGTGGATTATCTCAATGGGTGCTATCAGAATGAGAGTCCAAACAGCAGATAAAAGCATTTTTCAAAAGACATTAATTGATGGACTAGAGTCATGTGGATTACTTGTGGTTTTATCAGCTGTTGGAACTCTTACTGTACCCATTTACTACAAAGGATCACTTGGTGAGCAAGCGATGTAATTTTTTATATATTTTTTTTAATAATTTCATACATATAGAATCTATATGGACATAGCACAGTTCATTTTACATTGTAACTTTCATTCTTGTAATGCATAGCACTATCTACTGGATGTAGAAAATATTGCAGTTCACATTTAGCTGTATCAAACACAGTGACTTAAGTTTTCTCTCATTTTCTTTCATAGTGAGGGCATGAGGCTGTTTACAGATAGTCACATGGCTTATCCCCAAGTTAGAGACACAATAGAGCTTCAGTGTCAAAAGAGGTCAAAAGAAAGATGAAGGAAGATCGAATAAAGCCATATGATCAGCACATGTCAGTGAAGTTCCATTGGAAACACTTGTCAATGAAACACTCTGAACAGTTTTAAGATTAGTAAAAAGGAAAAGAGAGAAAAATGAAAGAAAGAAAGAAAGAAAGAAAGAAAAAGGAGAACAAAGTGAGAGAACTGAGAGAGACGGAGAGAGAGGGGGAGAGCGACTAAACTCTCGGAAAAAGCAAAAGGGGAAGTCTGCAAATAAAGGGAGAGGAGGAGAAACTCTAGAAACCACATGTGGCTGTTAGGAGCCATAATCCAGCTATGGAGCGAGACAGAATCGCTGGTAAGTAAATCTCTCTCTCTCTGTTTCAGTTTAAAAGACAGCTGAGAATGAGAAGCTTATTAAATCTATTTGCAATTTGTCTATTACTCTGTTTTATGTATAGACAATAATTTTGTACATAATTTTCGCTTCATGCAGGTAGGTCAGGTGGTGATCAGGCACAGTTAGGTGTGACACCCAGTACTCTCAGGTTCTCTGTTTTGCTCTCTGTTGAGTTTGGATCAAAGTAGTTTGTTGAAATAGTTACAGTACAGTAGTTGGTCTGAATAAACTGTATTCTGTCACTTATGTCTATCTATTCTCAACTATTTGTTCTTTCAAAAAAGAAATCAGTTTTCCAAGTTGCAAAGTGTACATATCATTATGTTTAGTCTATATTGATTGTGCTTTTCATTTTTAAGGAAGACGCATAACCAAGGGTGTGATTTTTTTTTGAATAAGGAAGCGGAACCTCATTTTAGTTTCTGCTTTGTAACTCATTTCTAACTCTTTCACTCTGCATTTGAAGTATTTTTCTCTTTTTCAGTATCATCAGTTATATACAGTAGTTAAACACAAATTTAACAGGTGAACTTATGGACATCAGAGACATCAGAAACAGGATAGAAATATACTTGTTAAATGTAGACAACTCCCTAGTGAATTTCACCAAGTTAATGGAGTATGTGTTTGTGTGAGTGACAGTGAGAAGGTTTACCTTACTCAGCAGAATCTTCCATAAGGATTGTGTCGGTATCGTACCGCAGAGCAGCTGTGCAGGGAGGGGTTTGCTGTGTGGCATGCCTCAAATCTTTGGAGCTCCTGTAACATCAGCTGTTCTGGTTGGCATTGCCACAGACACACACCCTGATATAGTATATTGTGTTTAATTTATTCATCCATTTTGCACACCATATCGCTCAGTCTTTGTATTGTTGATCAGAAAGTGATCATGTGTTTTACATGCCACATTATGGACTGATACTGTAGAACTGTACTGACTATGCAGTTTAACAGGTGACCACAGAGTGGCATTTCTGCATCAGAATATTATACTGTAGATTCAACTTCTGTTTGTGTGGTAAAAATGAAGACAAATTAAGTCTGTGAAAGTGTCAGGGCATTCGTCTTTGTGTTGAAAGCTGTTCGTATTTGTGTAAAGCTGATTGTGTTGTGTTGAAATGTGTGTGTGTCTGTTATCAGGGCTGGAAACAGATTTCCGAACCGTAAATTCAGCTTCATCGAGGAAGTTGTGGGCAGAGCTACTTCCTGGTTCTCCGTATCCATTGGTTTGCACACATTGCCATGGTGATTAACACAACGGATTGTTTTGAAAGTGATACGGTGGAGAACTTTTTGGCCCTTGTGTCTCCTCCCAGAGCTCAGACTCAAGATTATGTTACATGTCAACATGTTAGCATAGTTAAGATAACAAGCACACAGAAAGAAACACTGATTATGTGTTATATGTAGATAACACTGGATTGTGGAACCAGAGGACTAGTTGAAGAGTTTAAAATTATATTAAAAGCAGTTATCTGAACATCGGATGCTAAGTTCACTTTTACATGCTGTTTGCACATTAATGTGTGTTGGCAGTGTATGTACAAATCTACCCTATAATGATAAAAATCCATGCAGTGGTTTTTAATTAATCTGTAAAAATAATATCCCCTTTTTCAAATCGAGTCATTCTCAGACGCCTGTAGTTGTTGTGTCACACCCACAAAGGCCGCTCCCACGATAGTTGATTGACATTAGCGTCTTACCTCAGATCAGTTGTAATAGTCCAACCTCCATGTTTTGATGCCGGAGCAGAGATGTAAGTTAGACATGAACTGAGCGATTGAGGTGTTGCTGGATGTAATAATGAACGTAGTGGTCGTCATTTACTCCCGACATCTGTGCTGCTGAAGATGCAGTGGATTACGTTTGTTTGTGAAGGGATTGCGCCTCCCGATCTACATATATCCGTCTATGTTCACACAAATGATTCGTGGTCCAGCTTCACTTACAGCAGAAGCGAGTATAAGGGGTTTTTATGAATCTTTGCAATCGCCTTTCCTAATAATGTGCTAGTTAGCAAGTTTAGCGGCTAAACACGGCTAAATGTGGCTAAAATAAACAGGCTCGTCAATCCACAGAGAGAAGAGAGGGGCGGGGCGGGGCGAGCAGAGCTCATTTGCATTTAAAGCAGCCTCGACCAGCATGAGATGATTTTGCAGAGCTGATTATGGCAAGGTAAAAAGGGTGTTGTTTACGCTACCATTGAGAATTTTTAACCAAAGTATATTAGACTTTTCATTGTGGAAAATGGGCATCTGATGACCCCTTTAAATACATCTTTATTTGTAATTTCATAATTACCTCTATAGTCTTTAAAATAATATACTGTCAAATGCACTAACAAGCATTTATGCTAGACTAAAATATACTTCAATAAAATTTCTATTGAAACTTGTATGTCATATGTTTAAAGACATTTGTAGTAATGAAACTGCTGTTTTGTACATTTAAAATACAGTATATTAACTTAATTTGTAATATTGAGTAACACTACAGTTATTTATATGAACGATATATACAAAATATACACAAAACTGCAATTTGGCATTACTATAAAGTGCACTTTTTAAAAGTGTACTTAACAGTTTACTTACTGTATTTATTTACTTGAAAGTGTACTTAACAGCGTACGTAACAGAAACATAATTATGAATGTGTTCTCTATTTTAGTACACTCGAGTGCCCTTTGTTTCATTAATATTATTCGCAAGTACACTTTTTAAAAACATACTTTTAAGATTTTCATAACACAGATTTGAAGTGCACATTTAATACAATTAACCACACTTCTTTTTCACAAAGATCTGTATGAACATAGGTGATTTGTTTGTGTTTTTCAGTCAATTGCCTAGTTACAATGATACACATGTACTGTTTGTTTACAGACAGCATTTGCGTAACTTAAAAATCCAGCAGTTTAATCACATGGTTGTAATTTCTACAGCCTTTAAAGTTAACATCCTGCATTCAGTGACTTCCAAACCGGACGCTCAAGTGTTGGTCTTGTTCCATTAAAGTGGCGTATGGGATATCCTGAATGACTCATGACCTCACACGTGTACCCAGACACAAACACATAAGCCAAACACACTGTCAGTAATTATTACTCTGATATTTTATAACAGAAAACTCAGTCTTACCATTTAGAAATACTGGTGTTTAAGGGCTTTGGATAGCCACAGATTTGGCAGAGGGATTCAGAGGAGGAGTAACACTGAATTCTCTCAGCACTACCCTGTCCTTGCAGACAAATAAAGTTGTGCAAATAGTCACTTTAAATGTACAAATAGTTGAAAGTTGTTTGTACATACAGTGGCATGTGAAAGTTTGGGAACCCCTTGAATAATCAGTGAAAATGTGAGTAATGTTAACAAAATAAGAGAGATTATACAAAATGCATGTTTTTTTTTTTTTTAGTATTGTCCTGAGTAAGATATTTTATGAAAAATATGTTTACATATAGTCCACAAGACAAAAAAAAAAAAATCTGCAATTAAAATAACCTCCTACAAAAGTTTGGGAACTGTTGGTTCTTAATACTGTGTGTGGTTACCTTGATTATTTATTTATTTATTTATTTATTTTGTGATGGTTGTTCATGAGTCCCTTGTTTGTTCTGAACAGTTAAACTGAGCACTGTTCTTCAGAAAAATCCTTCAGGTCCTGCAGATTTTTCAGTTTTCCAGCATCTTTTGCATATTTGAACGCTTTCCAGCAGTAACTGTATGATTTTGAGATCCATCTTTTCACACTGAGGACAAGTGAGGGAGTCCCCCAGAAGGAAACACGATGCATTAAGGGGGGTGAAAACTTTTGAACAGGATGAAGATGTCCAAGTTTTTCTTATTTTGTTGTTATATCATTTTTTCCCATTTAGTACTACCCTTCAGAAGCAACAGAAGATACATGCATGTTTCCTGGAAGACAAATTAAGTACAGTTTACACTGATCTTCAAATTCAAAAAGTTTTCACCCCCTGGCTCTTACTGCATAGTGTTTCCTTCTGGTGCATCAGTGAATGTTTGAACCATTTTTAATAGTTGTGTTTGAGTCCCTCAATTGTCCTCAGTGTGAAAAGATGGATCTCAAAATCATACAGTCACTGCTGGAAAAGGTTCTGGAATGGTCCAAAAGATGCTGGAAAACTCAAGAATCTGCAGGACCTGGAGGATTTTTCTGAAGAACAGTCCTCAGTTTAACTGTTCAGAACAAACAAGGGACTCATGAACGACCATTACAAAACAAAACAAACACACACAAAAAAACAAAAAAAAACAAAACAAAAACAAACAAACAAAAAAACAGTCGTAGATCATCAAGGTAACCACACACAGTATTAAGAACCAGGGGTTCCCAAACTTCTGAAGGGGGTTATTTTAATAATTTCAGCTATTTTTTTTTTTTTTTGTCTTGTGGACTATATGTAAACATCTTTTATGTAAAATATCTTACTCAGGACAATACTAAATAAAAAATAACACGCATTTTGTATGATCTCTCTTATTTTAGTTTTCACAGATTCTGCAAGGTGTTCCCAAACTTTCATATGCCACTGTACGTATGTGCATGCACAAAAGTTACTTTTATAACTTTCATATTCTGTCACCAGCTTGCCACAAGGGCTTTTTACGCTGCTCTTCACCCCAAGTTATCATCATTGGAAACCGTAACCCAGGGTTATGGTACATTTCACAGTTTTAATCTAGAAGCAGGATTTGTACTGTTTTTTACCCATGAAACCCTGCTCCAGATAAGGATTAGTACCACTTTTGCCATGTTAACCCCACACTGTGGTGCCAAACTTGTGGAGTGTGAAATAATGCAATGTTAGAACGCTTAATGCTTTGCAAAAGACAACCAGTCACATGCCTCATGTGCTTTGGACACTCACAGAAACACTGCGCATTGTATAATTAGTAATTTCTGGTTTTGAGAGAAAAAAAGTCAAATGGTGATGGGATTAATTATTATCCATGGGTAAATTATGAGCACTGTGAAACATGAAGCAAGATAACCCAGGTTTCTATTACCCAGCGTTAAAAATGACCCAGGAATAACTATTTATTGATTTCAAGTGTGAAAATCGTACTTGGGAAGAAAGGAAGGTAAACCACCAAATACAAGAGTGCAGTGATAAGAAAGCAGGTTCTAGACTCTTTCTCTGATATATGATATTCACTTTTGCTTAACAAAATTCTCTGGTCATTCAAATTTAAATATTTATCACACCAACAGGTCTTGGGGCTAACAACAAAAATGATATCTGTCAATAACTTTATAACTTCACAAATTTTCTGGCACAGTTTGCAACTTATGCAACATGTCCAAAGTTTGTATAAGGTACGTTTCATGTGCATCACATATTGGTTTAATTTTTTGTAAATTTTCGCTTTTTGTCCAAATGCTGCACATAACTCCTTTGGTTTCAGAGGATTCTCTGATCTTTTTATGTTGGCCAAATTTTTATTATTATTATAATTTTTCTTTAAATTATGGCCTGTTTTCTGTTGGCTTCTAATTGACACCATACTCCCTTCACTAAGCCCTTTTCTGAAGAATGAGACAAATGAAAGCTGATGCTTCTTTAGTTCTATGAAGGGACTGGAAATATAAGTCTATCTATCTTAATGTATGGTCTGCCCTAAAGCTGCCGTAAGCCTCAACACAGAGGCCTTGTTAAAAAGCCAAGAAAAATAAAGCTTCAATGAAGGTTGGCTGATTTAACATATGCTGGCCTGGTTCTAAATCTAATGATTGTGTGCTGCACAGGAGAGAGACATAGGGACTTCAGGTCATATGATTTCAAAATCTGTTTTGAAAGGTCATATGATTTCAAAAGTTGTAGTTGCTTGTTTACACTTAGTTTATTTTATGTCTGCTGTGGGTGTCTGGTATGGTGGGTTCAACAGATGGTCAAACTAACAGGGCTAACACAGCCCCATTTTGCAGGAGAAAAGTTTGCCCACTGACGAGCATTCAATACTAGTTTTGCGATTAAATAATAGTGGATGTTAACCAGTGCCCAATTTTTGGGCTTTTAAAGGCGACTCATTTAAGTACTTTTCTTCTACGTGACTATTGAGTCATTGGTGAAATTCAGGCTTTACTTTACAGAGTATCAAATTTGGGATTTTTTTATGAGTAACTGACTTGTTTGATGCAGGGACCACGTAGGAAATACTTAACTAGACACACCTGGATGGAGTTATATCAGATTTTAAAGGTATAATGCAACTGCATTTTCTTGCTGTGCAAACTGAATACAGGTATAGTTTCCAAACGTTTCCTTTTCTCTCTGTTCAGATATATCTGTTTGTGTGTGTGGCAGAGGTCTGTTGGATCAAACTTAGTTCAGCCAGGCATTTATTTGTGAGTATCTCTGAATTGGTTTTAAGAGCAGTTGCTTCTGAGAACAGAAGATTATAATGGAAATCTCTTTCTGTCTGGAGTAAGAGCTTATTATAGAATACCTATGAACAACTACAGGCTCTCATACGTATTGCTCTGGCATTTCTTCTTTGCGTTCCTATTTTTTCTCTATTTTTTACTTTAATACCAGGTGCGTGGGATGGACAAACGGAGTGCTCCCATAATCCCTCAAAAGCATGCTGGCTTTTCTTCAGAAACTGAAGCCAAGAGGAGCTCTTGGGCTGTACTCAATGCAACCAAACAGCTGTAGATACAGTGCTGAACCATATAACTTTTAAAGGCAAATCGTTTTAGTACACAAACTGCTCATGTGAACAACTTGGAGTAGGTCTCTGAAAGGCTAAGCAAGCTTCTGTAAGGCTGATCAATGAGTTGTGCATCTCTTAAGTTTTGTTTGGAAGCATGGGCTAAACTTAAGAAAATTGGGTAATAGTTCATGTAAATAGCATTATTGTGTAAATGGGTGTTACTTTAGGTAAAGGAACTTAACTGACCCCATGAACTTCAGAAACTCCCTTAAAACACTTTTTCTGAAACCACATGTACAAATGTCATGTGGACTAACTTATAATACATGACATGAAAATTACAGTTGTGAAGATGACTTATTCAGTAGCATTTTATATATTATAAATGCAAACAGTTAAATTATATTTACATAATTTCATAAATGATGCATAGGTGTTCATAAGTGATATTTACCTTAATTTATCCTAATTCTTATTTCATAATAATGTTTGTTGCACTGTTTTTACTTAATCTTGTTTAGATTAAAATCTTTTAAAAATTAAAAGATTTAAAAACTGTAATAATGATCATTTATGTAATAAAAGTCAAGTAAATACAAGGGTAAGGGCAAATACAGTTCAACACAATTTAATGTCTATTGTGACCTTTATATAACAAAAAAAAGGCAAGTGCTTGTGACTTTGCAGAGCGGGAGATGAATATTACGGAAGGTTCCCGATGTTCCTTCATTTTTCCCTCTGAAGCTGTTAATCAGCTGTTGCTTTCCTCAGAAAGTTGTTCACATGAGCATAAAGCAGTTGTACAAAGAAAACACAAATAATGACAGTTTATCAGTTAACCAATCATCTGCCATATAGAATATATATTAAGTACATATAAGTGTTGTATACTGGATGTTGTGTTGTCACATGCTTGATTCATTACTGTGTGTGTGCTGGGAGTGAGAAACTTTTAAGGAACTTTAAAAGCAGTGTGACTGTTGTAGGCACTTTGGCAAACTCATATATGTATCTGGGAAAGTTTTTGTCTGGAATATCTGGCCCAACTTTAGAGAGATTGTGTTTTCTTCCAAGTCATAAACAACTGGGTGGTGGGATTTTGAATTCAGTGGCAGAGTGGTTTGGACATGCTTGTGATCTCTTTTAGACTCTAAGTTTTATTCTGACCATGTTCAAATATCCAGATTTGATTATAAAACATACTGGAAGTGAGTAAGATACTTAAATGAGCAGTTCAGATTTTATTCAATTGTTAAAGTTTACGACAGCCTGCTATTAACTTTACTATGAAGCAGTTAGTGTGAGAAAATGAACTGTCTTTCAGCAAATCTCGTGTTTAACCATTTATTCGGATACCAGTCAATTAAAAGGCCAAAATAAATGTAAACTCAAGAGTTTTTTAGCTCTGTCTTCCATTATGTATTACATTTTCCATTCAAAGAACTGATTTCCCCAAACAGGAAGACTGGTTGCTGGATGGTCAAGTAACAGCATCCATAATGTACCTCATATGTTCTCGGAAGATGCTTTTTTAGCCAAAGCAGTTGGAAAGGGTGTAGGCCTGTATTTTGTCAGTGGCTATTTTTTAGCCATCATATAAAAATAGCCATAGCCAGCGTAAAACTGAAACTATGCCATAACATACATCCACAAACAGATACAAGTCACTTTCCTCTAAATGGGATATTGTGTACTAGTGAGACTGATTTGAATGGAAGCCCATTCCACCACATAAGAAAAAAAAAAGCTTTGGTAAGGTATAATTATGAGATAAATAGTCAAACTTATAACAAACAGTCATAATTATTATGTAGAATGACATAAAAATATGATTTATCAAAACATTTTTTTTTCATATGTGGTGGAAACTGGGCTTTCGTATTTACAATTGCATATGAATTTAGCAGATATAGACAGAGCCCTACAGAAGTGAAGAGTGTTCAGTAATTCTGTCTGAGAGAAAAGGAGCCTGGACTGGATTGCAGTCCATGGTGATTTTGATTTGACTGTCAGCAGCCTTTGGTCCAGACAATAATACATTAAATACGAAAGAATAAAGAATAACAGCATTGCTGCTTTTGTTACACTTATAATCACACACAACGTTTAGGCATTAAAGCCTGTGGCCACTGGTTCATCTGTCATGTCTTAGATCATCAACTAAAATGCTTAATTAAATAACAGAACCAGGGCAGCTCCTCTGGGCATTCAGTGACCTTCACCACTCTAACAGTGATGTTATGTTGGCACTGCCACCAAACAGGACATCTGCATTCAGACAAGCATGAAAAAACAACACACTTTACAAAAGGCCACGTTACTGACCTGATATGAAATTGTTTATTGTTTTAGGCTTGTGAGGCAGATGCATATGATTTATTCTAAGATTTCCTGTCTGAGATGCATTTAGTTATGAATCTGCCCATACATGTAGATCTGACCATGTCCTTCTTGCTTTAGTTGGTGCTCATAAGGCAGTTGCAGCCACAGGTAAAGGTGTCTTTACAATAAGTACATGTAAAATGAGAAAGATTTTGATAAGTATCTAGTCATGGGATCAAAATGAACACTCGGTAATGCAGGTGTTGGCCTGTAACTTTATTAGGAAGTGCACATGATCGAATATTAACTTCCCTGATGAAGTATGTGAAAATTAATCAATAAAAGACACCCATTGCTCAAATAAAAGACGTCCTTCGGAACTGTGGTGCATCTTCTATCCCCTTCCCATTTACATATATATTATTGAATTTATGCAAAATACATTTTTAGGGACAATTATCCTCATATATCATCTGTTATTGCCAGGTGTGGCAAGAAGTTAATATCAAAACAAGGAAAAGTATCTGTAATTATTATTTATTTATTTATTTTTGTCTGCAAGTGAATTTTAGTCTGTCTGACAAATTATGAAAATTAAATTCCTATTCCTCTGTTGTCCAGTTTAAAGTTTGAATATCTAATACCAAAGTAATGGTCTTTAGCATAAGGCGTGATTTGATGAGGAAAGAAAGCACATCTTCCACAACTTGATATCTTGTTGTTTTGCTGTTATTTCTCCAATATTTTGCTTATTTTTACAATCACTGATATCTAATAAAGTGTATTTCTGTGCACACAGTTGCTGTTTTAGGCCCAATCTTTGGCCAAAGCACTGAATTTGGCTGTTCCACTCTACTGAAAAATCGTTATAACATAAAATAGTGTTTCATAACTCTTCTGGGCTGATAAGTGCACCCTGGTTACCATGTAATTTTTTACCATCTGCAGAATGTTTGCTGTGGGTTTGGGCGACGTGCCTCACAGTCTGGATGCCCTCAGGCTTCCATTACTTTGCTAACACTATAAAATATAATTGTTGGGTTGAGTACAAATGAATGGCTTCTTTTGTATTATTTACATAATTTGTATTTCAAACCCCAAATCTTTCTCTAGAATTTGATGGTTAGATCTGCATGTGTTAGCTACAGAAGATAAATCTAGGAATGTAACACAATAAATTCAAATCTGAAGGTTTTCTATTCTGCTCTTTTTCACCAGCCCTGAAACGGTCATTTGAAGTGGAGGATGTGGATTCCTCCACGCACTCCTCATCGCCTCATACACGGCGGGCACCATCCAATATTCAGCGTTCGGCCATGTCCCCAACCAGCGGACGGTATTATGAGCTGGGCTCCAATGGTACCAAGCCCCCTGACACCTCAAAGCCCAAAGCTCGAACCCCTGAACCTGTGTCACGTAGGACAGAGCTAGGCTTTGACATCTCATCCAACAACAATGGCAAAGCTATCGAAAGCTCTTCCAGGTATAAATTAAAACATATAGTTGTGATATATATGTCACTGTCAGTTACTAGATTTTATTGACAAAACCAAAATTGTCTTGGATTGCACTGTCTAACAATTCCAGCTCTGTGGTCTTGCTGTAAGCAGTTTTGGTGTGAATGATCAAGCTCTGTAGTTCAGTTCACAAACATAATAAAATAAGACTAGATTCTAGCCTCTTAGCAGACTGGTTTCAATATTGCTCAAAAGTCAGAACATTAAAGTGTACATGTGCATTGGTCTTGCAAGTCCAGGTGTTCCAGTTTTCTCAGGATTTGAAGCAGCAACCCCTGATTTTCATTTATGATTAGTTAGACCTGTTTTATTGGATTGAAATATGCATTATACAGAAGTCAGTTTCTTTTTGTGTGTCACTGAATCTTTACTCAACCAATTCATTCAAAACACTTATTCGGGAACAACCACTACTGTGTGTTGCTCTGTGATGTTTGTTGGTGGAGCAAAAATGTAAAATGTAACTGCTAATGTTGTGTTAAACATGTACATTTAATATTTCATATAAAAGTAAAATGGCAATTAGTGGAAATTCCTAAAATTTCCTCTTGCTGCCCTGAATGTTGGGTTTAGGGGTGGACCATTTTTTAAAATTTGTTTCTGCTTCACCAACAAAAATAGTGCTGGACAAGCGAAATGATGCCAACAGTGAAAAAGTAGTACAGACAGTCCCAGTGCTGTTATATGAAATATAAGCACTCTTGACCAATTTGAAGAACTAACAGTTGTATAATGCAGATTAGTCCTAGCTTGTGTATTGGATGAAATATAACCTAAAAAAAACAAATAAAATGTTATTGTGTCTTAGTCCTGGCATGGCTCGATTTGGACTGAAGAGGCCAGATGTCTTGACCCACAGTAAGACCTCTGAGACACAGAAGCACTCAGTCACCTTCAGCAAGACACTGGAGACCATTGCCCCCATCACACGTGCAGCATCTACCATCGTTCCACATGCCAGTGCTAAACTCCCAGAGACCACCTTCAGGAAAAGCGAACCACCGAGCCCTGCAGATGGATCAGCAAGAAAGCCTGAAATCAGTGTCACCAAATCAACAGACAACAAAGGTCATGACAGTCTTCACCATCCACCAGTTACAACAAGGTGTCCATCACCTAATCACGTAGGACGGAAATCCCCTAGTTCCGATGGGCATAGTAAGTACATAACCAAATTATGCAAGTGCATTTCTCCCAAAAGAGAGGAATGAAAGCTTTTAGAAAACCACACAGCTGATCAATTGTCTTCAGATTTGTATTATTATTATTTTTATATCTCCATGCAAATTCAAAGTTTTTTTTTTTTTTTAAACAGCAGTGGTACGCATGCATTATTTCGTTAGAGGTATTTTCTTTGGTGGTCTGTCCTGAGGTGCCCTGGTCGGTGGTTGGGACCTATTATATCTTCGTCAGCTCTTACTTTAAAAAAGTGACCAAACACTGTGTGAAAAGTAATTGTGTGTCATTACTGAAGGAAGTTCTTCTAGTCTTCTACTTATTCATGTGATTTCGAATTTCTAGCCTTAGCCCCAAGCCTCTCTATTCTGTGTTTGATCTCAGCTGGACACTGAACTTAAACTGACTCTGTCATCCTGAACGAGCCGTTGAGTTTTGGCCTTTACTGTCCATGAGAAATTAGCAAGATGCAAATGAGCCATGAGTGGAAGAAAGCTGCAAAGCAGCCGCAGGCTTCTTACTCTGTCTGGACTGGAGCCTTTTAGTCCAGCTGTGCTTCAGACAGCCTTCATACTGAGACATAAACATACTGCGGTAACTCAGGATCACAAAAGACCTGAGGTAGCAGAGAACTGCGCTGAATGAGGAGGAAAGTGGTCATATTTAAGTCAGTGCAGCTGCGGAGTATCTGCAAACTGTAATGGTATTTGTAGTTGAAACTATAAAAAACATCCAGAGGCTGTTTATGCCAGACTTGATTTAAAGTTTAAAATTGTTATAATGAAGGCTGTTGTTTATTTAAGGAGCATTAAATTTGATGAATATGCTGTCGGTTTTATTTATATTTTGGATAATATAAGGGCTTTCTCTTTTCTTCCAAATTTACGAGCACTTTAATGGAAGGTACAACTAACCTTACGGCTTAAAATCAGGTCATGTTTTTACTAGAGGTTACAACAGGTGTGCAACCTACAATCAGCTTACCATTTCTGACTATGATGTATCTGCAGTCTGAAATTTTCTCTGGCTTCGTGGTTGTGATATGGTTATGATGTCAGAGCAGCTCACACAGAGGTCATTGCTATAGTAGATTATTAATGAAATGTCTACATATGTCAAGTATAGAGCACTGCAATGATGGTGAATTTTTGTAGGCCAACTGAGAAGTTAGCATCACCTTGGTTCCCTCAACAATATTCCATTAGGATTTTTCCATTGGTTTATGGATTAGTGAAGAAAATAAGCTCTGTGACCAGTGAAGTTTATGATTCTTACATGTTTGGTTCATCATGAGGATTTTGAAGAAGAACAAA
Organism: Labeo calbasu; assembly: GCA_019740295.1. Taxonomy (NCBI): domain Eukaryota; kingdom Metazoa; phylum Chordata; class Actinopteri; order Cypriniformes; family Cyprinidae; genus Labeo; species Labeo calbasu. The sequence goes on from JAHKKF010538218.1 coordinate 30,068, forward strand.
CTACACGCTTGTATGATTTCAGTGTCAGCAACTTTTTTTTTTTAATTTGTGTTTATTTAAAAAACATTTTCCCTGAAAGTCTGAGGTAGAATAGCTTGCCAGAGTGCAATTTTGATCACAGTGAGGCAGACTAGAGAAATTACTTTTTCAGAGTTTCAAAAGCCTGCACTCTGTGCATATGCAAGCCAGCAGTCGTTACACACACTTTAAGAGTTGATACCAATTGAGTAAAGTAAAGGCTGAAAAATATGTCAGTACTGCCTGTGAAAATGCATCCTGGTCTGTCAAGGGATTGCCTATTGGTTAATATTTTAAAATGATAGGACAAACGTTTGATAAATGACAAGTTCAAAGCCAGCAACTAAACCCTGTCATTCAGAAGTCAAATTGTGCATTTGGAAGATACAGTGATGGACATGAGAAAGGGAAAAAGGACCTAGTTAAAACAACTTCTCACACATTTGGATTTGATTAGTCATCCAAACTCCACCTCCTCACTATTAAAACAGTATATGCCCAACAGAACACACCAATGCACGTGCATATGTCTAAACAACTCACACATGTACATCACAACCAGGTATACAACCAAACAGAACACACACACACAATGAGTAGCTCACAGCACACATGTGGAAGATCTCTGGGCCAGAGGAGTTCCTGTAAATGCTAAAAAATAGAGGGAAAAATCAGCTGCAGCCAAGAATGATCTAATGCCTAAACAGCCACACTGAGTGTGTGTGTATATCATGTGCAACCTTTTTAAAGTTGAATTAGTCAAAACATATACTTCGAATTACCAAAAAACATTTTCACTTTCTATAACACCCGGAGAAAGCAAGTTCCTATTCATCCTATTTATAGCATTTCTGTTCATCTCAATCACAGATGCATGGCTGGTGCAGAACCCCCTGAAAGCACATGATTTATAAATCTTTCATCTTTGCTTTGTAGCTTGATTTGTTTCTTTTCTATCCCACTACTTCCTAGTTCTCTGTGTGCCCACTGTTTAGCATCTGTTAGTTATGTCCTATTAAAATTATTATCAACTTATACTGGTGCTGACCTGCCCTCAGGCACTGCACTAATCCCTCATTAAAAAAAATTCAACTCAACAAAACACTTCAACTGTAGCATAAATTTCAAGCAAAGCGTCCGTCGATCATGTAATCAAACACAATGCTTTATGAATTCTTGAAACTAGTATACATATTTAGCTGCTAAAACTTTAGATGGATCTTGAATTTAAGTGAAAGCTTAAAAAGTACATTAAAACCAGTTCAGCTTGTTTTGGAAGTTTGCATATAGGATAAAAGAATACAACATAAGACATACAGCAATAAAGGAATGTTTCAGATTTAACTTTTCAGGATTTAATTGAAAGAGGATAACCCAAAATGGGTTTATTCTAAAATAAAAATTCTATCATCATTTATTCATCCTCATGTCATCCCAAACCCTCGAAACAGAAAAATGCAAATCTATTAATGAAAGCTGGGAGATTTCTGTCCCTCCATTAAAAGTCCATTTATGCAAAACTTTAAAGCTTCAAAAAGTTCATAAACAGTTGGTGGACGAAGTACACAAGTTGAGTACTTGAGTAAAAGTACAGATACGTATAATAAAATATTACTCCAGTAAAAGTAAAAGTGCTCCTCTTTCAATT
>JAHKKF010538219.1:6123-45060 GCA_019740295.1 Labeo calbasu
TTTTTTTAATCACCAGAATGTTTTGTATTATTCCCCTTGTTTGTCAGGACTTGTCTGTTGCACTCTACAAGCATTTACTGCATGATGAGGCCTCTGAAAGTGACTTTCCTCAGAGAGAAGTGTATCTACTTGGATTTGACCTGGACCAAGATTTAATTCTTCGGGCGCAAAACTTCAACCCCTTTCCCCAGAATATCCAGTTTATCCCCCTGGATATCACAGAGGATGCAAAGAGCCAGGCAGTGCTGGAGTCTTATTTGGGAAAGTTTGCCTGCCCCCGATTCCACCTGTGCACCTGTTTTGCGGTGACTATGTGGGTGCACCTGAATCACGGAGACGCAGCGTTTCTGTCTCTCCTCTCCAAACTGGCGTCTCTCTGTGAGTATTTGCTTCTGGAGGCGCAGCCATGGAAGTGTTACCGCTCTGCTGCGCGCCGGTTACGCAAACTGGGGCGCAGTGATTTTGACCACTTTAAGACCCTTGAGATTCGAGGGGACATGGCGGCACATGCTAGAGAGCACTTGGAAAACCAGTGCAGCATGGAGTTGGTACAGAGTTTCGGGAATACAACATGGGACAGATGTCTTCTGCTCTTTAAAAGACGATGATAAAGAGCAAAACAATTGGACAGAAAAGTGTATCTGCCTGACTGTGAACTGACATTACTCTAGTCTGGTAGCCTGTAATTCTATTTACCAACCACAAGGGAGCACTAGTGATGTATGCTTTGCCTTTTTTATTTTACTTTTTTTAATTTTATGGAACAGTATATCTAATTGATATAAGACTTTTTTTAGCCTAGCATTGTTATTATTATTATTATTATTATTATTATTATTATGAAGAAGAAGAAGAAGAAGAAGAAGAAGAAGAAGAAGAATGCGTTTGTCCTGTGCAACTATTGCAGACAGATGGACATAGTCTTATGGGTTTGTTTGTTTTGTTTTTTTGGCACGTGAATTAAACGTTTTTATTTAATAAACGCTATATTTCACTATAATGTTTTTAATGTCTAGTGTAGTGGGGTTTTTTTGTTGTTGTTGTTTTACGTGTATTTGCGTATTTTGTTGCATAAAAATAGAATTTCAGCTGCTTTATATACGCAATATTTTAACTGCTCATTCTACAAATGAGTAAAAGTAAAAATATGTAAGTGTTAAACAAATAAAGCCAACATACGACGTGAGATATAATTATAACGCCAAAACACATGATGATAATTTATAATTAATCCTTTCGTTATTACTAGGCTAGTCCAAACATTAGAAATCGGCGCTCGTCACAGAAGTCTTCCCGCGCTCTCAGAATTCAAATGTTAACTGACGAATAACTTAACGGTCAAATGGCGTTTCGCTTTCTTCTTTTATATGTAATAGATAACGTTTTATTAAATTGGACACTTAATTTAAACAAATCAATTGAAAGTAACAGACGTACGAGAGATTGAGAAGTTTTTGACAAGAAGCACATCGTCTTAAGCGAAACTGTAAGGCTTTCTGGTAAGTAGCTATATAATTTTTCTATTATTATCATAGTCAAACTTTAATTTATTTAATTTGGAGCAATTTTGGGAAGGACAGCAGATGTATCCTGGCCTTCAAAGTGGCCATTGTGTCTCCACCACGATGCTTTTCATCACCAGGTGCTCCACAGGATGTAATTTGAGGAAATTTTCAGATTCAAGGTAATATTAAACCCTCACTGATCATGATGTGTTGAATAAAACCTCCTCAGATGTCGTACTCTGATTCTCGTCGTCAGTAAAACTAAAACCGCTGTCTGAGCTAGTTGTACTGATGAAATATTACTCGTACACAAATTATTCCCAAGGCTGTTGTTGGTGTTTGTGTGAGTTTATGAAGCTTCAAGCTACTGAGACCAGGGAGCATCAAGGACATGAGAAGAATATCGCCATATCATGTTTTACTCTCACAGAGCACTGACTGCCCTGATAGTGTATTTGCCTGTAGCCAAATAATACATTTTGTTACATTTGAACAAGTTTTACGGGAAGAAATGCTCAGATTGCACTGTTGAGAATATGTTAACTTTGGTGTTCGTTTTCAGACCTCCTTTCTTTCTTGCTGAGGAAGGTGAGTGTTTTTTTTTTGTTTGTTTGTTTGTTTTTTGTTTTTCCCCTGTATGATTTGTGTTCTTCCAGACATTGTCTAATCTTTTGTCTTATCTTTAGGTTCACACCACACACAATTATCATTTGTCAGTCTTCAGGAGTGTCAGCACTGTCTTTTTTCAAGTGGTGAAATCAGATCTGTTAGTTCAGATGGTGTATCAGGTTGCAGGTGTATCTACACCATATATTGATGTTGCATACACATAGTGTCCAAAACAATTAGTAAATGAACAAATCCAACCATTTAGACTGAACCATTTAAAATACATTTTTTAAAGCCTTAGATATTATCAGAATATATTGCAGCAGTAAATGATCACATACAGGCTTTACTCTTTTCAATAAAAATAACAAATATTATATAGAATTAATCACTCCACAATTTCATTTTATATAGTTGTTTAATTTTTGAGTAATTATACTTAATATATAGAAAGTATATGAATGAAACACAAGGTCTTTGTTCTTTCTGGAAAACTAATTTTAGCTTCTACCCACTGATTCATAGAAAGGCAAAGAAAACTACTTTTATATTTAAGGTTATAAGGTTATAGCATTTCTGATACTGGTTAACACTTCAGTGAGTGCTGAATCTGGTGCTGTTTCTGGTTTCAGTAGTCTTGATCAGGATTTTAGGTGATGGAGAGCTGTTCTGCTGAAAACCATTCACCCCTTTGGAACCTGTAAAACAAAAATAATTATAAATATTCATTTTTCAGAGTGTGTATGAAGATTATATTGTATGCTTAAAATGCTGGTAAAGAACTCAATGTGAAATTAGATCTATGACCAATTTTACTGTTGTAATATGATGTTAAATATCCTCTTTCAGACAAACACTGAGTCTTGATTTTGTTCGTGGATATTTGTTTGGATGGTGTGAAGAGAGTGTTTGATAGAGCAATGGACCAGCGGCTAACTTTTGAGGAGCTTTCTGACCAAGACGTGTCAGAAAGTCAAGAGCATCTCCACATTTCCCAATGGTAATTCTGCTTTTTGTATAATGTGGCCATTGCTGTAATGAACAATGTCCCATTTGACCATTTACACTTACTATAGTTGGGAATAGACTGGATGTTCACAATGGCCTGTTGTCCAATTCTGTGAGAGGTAAAAAAAAAAAAAAATGAAACAGTCAATATTTATTAATGCAAACATTCAGTTCTACCCCTCTAAAACAGGACTCAATGTGTTACCTGTCCTCCTCTCCTTCCAGCAGCTTCCTGTAGGTGGCGATCTCGATATCCAGCGCCAACTTGACGTTCATGAGCTCCTGGTACTCGCGGAGCTGACGGGCCATGTCTTGCTTGGCTCTCTGAAGCGCCTCCTCCAAGTCCTTAATACGACCTTTGGCCTCCTTCACAGTCATCTCACCACGATCCTCGGCCTCAGCTATCTGGTTCTCCAGGTTAGCACGCTAAATCGATTGGAGCCTCGAGAGTTAGCAACCACCATGGGTTTGGGTTAAAGCAAAGGTAATGTAGCACATTTCTCACCTGTGATTTAATAACCTCGATCTCGCTCTGCAGACGGCTGATCATGCGGTTGATGTCCGCGATCTCTCCTTTAGTGTTGCGCAGTTCATCGTTGTACTGATTGGCTTGGGAGGACATCTGATCGAACTGAGTTGGAAAAAACAATCAGTACACTTGCTTGATGTTTGTTTCACAATGAAAGATGTTTACATAGTTCTGAAGAAGAATGCCTCAAGTCAACATGAAAATGTACCCAATTTAATTTCTTAATCTTTCTAACTGTGGGTCTTACTGTGAACAATTCCTCATTCCAAAGGAAAAATCTCTTCATGATCTTTTTTTATTAATTGACTTTACCAATTCAATCAATTCCCAATGTATACGTTGGTCACACCCTACATTTTATGTCACTGAATGTGCTTCGTCAGTCAGAAATACAGTTCGAAAATGGCATTTCATGTTGACTTGGCAGTTTATTAAAGGAAAGTCTACCTTGGACTTGTACCAAGATTCAGCCTCTTCACGGCTCCTGGCTGCAATCTCCTCGTATTGAGCCTTGACTTCGGCCACAATATGATCCATGTTGAGGTTTCGTGAGTTGTCCATTTGCACAATGACGGACGTGTCCTTAATGCTGGCCTGCAGCTCACGCAATTCCTGATTCAGAGATACAAGTCAGGTTTACGTTTGGTTGAACTGTGTGGAAACTGCTTTGGAAGGTGTGTATGCACACACTCTGTATTTCTTGCAAGCCAAATTATTATTTGCTTTGGTCTGACCAGTGTTGGGAAATGTGTAGTCAAATACTTACAGAAAAAAATAGTATTGTTTGGTTTAGAATGTAGTTTTCATACTGGTTTTGTAGGTGTATATGCATCACCTCATCGTAGATGGTTCTCAGGAAGTTGATCTCATCAGTCAGGGCACCAACTTTGTCCTCCAAATCAGCTTTCACCAGATACGCGGAGTCTACGTCCTGCGGGACACAAAGTACTTCATTTTTCCTCTTCTCAGTTGCAACCTTGAATAACTTGTATGTCTTCCTTGGGCATTGAACACCAAAACCCCCCGCATGCACCACAAAAGACTTGTATCAATATTTCAAAAGCTACATCTTGTAGATCTCCAGTATGCAACTTTGACTTCTTGCTACTCTCAGTTGGTAGGCCATTGAAAACGGATCTCCCCTAGTGTATAAATAATGCCGTGTCCCCACCCATGCTTTTGTCAGTGGTGATCTGATCCCTCCAGGCTTACCTTTAGCAGCTCAGAGTTCTTTACCCCTCCCAAACATTTTATTGTTCCCTCTCTGGGCTGCTTTTATTCAACGTGTTGTGAAAGTTTAACTTTCCCTTGTCCTGAAAGTCCAGCTTTTTTTACTCTGTAACCTGCCCTAACCCCACATTACAATGAGGTCATACTTATTGGTGTGCGTTTCGTAATGTGTAAAAAAACTATTTTTGACCTCTGACGTCTAGTCATGTAAGTATCGCACCTTTTTGAGAATCACAAAGTCGTTCTCCAGGTTGTTCCTTTTGTTGATCTCATCTTCATATCTGAGTCGAAGAAAATACAAAGTGGGTATTTAGTTAAAATTAGAAGAAACCTCCATAATTGGTTTCTCAAAGTCAACACTGGTGTTAGCATAGATCTAAATATTTTACTTGTGTTTGAAGTCCTCCACCAGACCCTGCATGTTCCTCAGCTCTCCATCGAGCTTGGTCCTGTCATTGTTGACCACGTCCATCTGTCTACGCAGGTTGGCCATGTAAGCCTCAAACATGGGCTCGACGTTGGACCGGCCCGGGGTCTGGCCCTGCAGCAGCTCAAACTTGGTCTCCAGCATCTTATTCTGCTGCTCCAGGAAGCGCACCTATAGAGGTAACAGTAAATTTGTAACAGTATTTTAAGAGCATAGTTTGGCTTATGCATTTCAGTATTCAGTGTTATAAAAATTTTAACTGAAACAGCAGGTAAATCCTCAGGTGGCATCTATAGTAACATCTGAAGATTTCTGCTCAAAGAAACCATTTCTTTGTACCCAACATACTGAAATGTTGACATCAAAGTTCTTCACCTTAAATTTAAATCTTCCTTGAGGAACATAAGGTAGGTTAATTAAAGTGTTGTCACTAGAGTTTTCCTGTCATGCTTCTGCAAGAACAAAGAAAGACTCCACTTCTGTGGAATTTCAGCAATTTAAAAGCTCTTCTTTGAGGCTTCTTCAGTCCATTGCACATCCTGAAAGCCTGGCTGCTTTAATTGATGCCCACCCTGGCAGGATGTACTCATTAGCGGAGCAATATGACTCCCCATTAGCTGAACGGTAACACTCCGGAGAGTAGTGGCTGACCTAGATGGGTTCTTCGTAAATCCGCAATTTCAAGCACTTTAAAAGCCGACCTGAGACCCGTGTTGGAGGACCCAGCCCTGCCCCGACCCACAACAGTGACTTGGTTGTACTTCAGTGCGATTGAAGTGTCGATTTCAGTCCAGCAGGCTCCTGGGATTCGGTTGCATTGTCCTCCGGCATACAAAAGCTTCCTTCATACTCGCTGGGATAGTGCTGTCTTCAGTGGCTTGGTCAGATCTGACCTGCTTTTTATCAGGTTACAGGCTTCAGAGAAATGGGTCACGCTACAGAACTATCATTTTCATGCGAGTCTACCAAATCCCTACCTTTCCCTCAGAGCTTTGGGATGTTGATCGTATTAAGACTTTATCATCACCATCAACTCTCTACTTTTTGGCTTAAATGTTCTGGGAACAAGACACAACTGTACCTTGTCGATGAAGCTGGCAAAGCGGTTGTTCAGCGACTTGATCTGGTCCTTCTCCTGGGTTCGAACCATTTGGATGTTGGGGTCGATCTCCAAGTTGAGGGGTGCCAGCAGGCTCTTGTTGACGGAGACGCTGGCGATGGGAGGCCCCAGATAGGCCGAGCTGGTGCTGAAGCTCGGGGCAGATGCTCCCAGGGAGATCCCACTTAAACTGCTGTAGCCATAGCCTCCCATCTTCCCGCTGCTCCTCATGGAGCTGCTGGAACTGATGCGCTTGCTTCTCAGACTCATAGTTGAAGGAGAAACCGTGGAGAGCTGCAAAAGAAGATGAGAAATGAGATGAGAACAGGTGGGCAGACCTGAGCGAAACGGGTGTTTCTCTGTAGAGAGGTTGGGCTTTTAAAGTCCAACCAGGATGGGGTGGAGAGTTCCTATTGTGGGAAAACCTGTTTCAGATTGGACACACGTACACACTGTCCGCTTTATCTGAGCTCCCAGATCGGCAGTGAACACACGCTCACTCTCTGAGTCTCTCTTTCTTACTGTTTCACCGTGCTCATGTTGCATCTAAATGTTTAATGTGGCCCATGTCAACAACATTCCCATACTAACTGCATGTCTTGTAGTGAATTCATTTTAAACAAAAGCAGTCATCATAATATGCATTTCAGGTGTGCATTCTCTTAGAAGTGTTTTATATTTAAGTACCCTCATGAACTTTTGGCAAGATAACAGTTATAAAAAAGCAATGCTTTTATGCTTTGCACAGAGCTTTGATAGAGCTCAAGAGTAAAATCAACCTCTTTTGTGCTTATGCCAGGCATTTTAAATAGCAAAAACAATGTATTTCTGTGCATCAAAACCAAGCTTGCTCCAGCAGAAGTCTGGTTCAAATAAAGACAGGAAAAAAACGTTTAAAAAGTTAAACTGAGAGTTCCACCTATTGTTTTGACACAGTATTGTTTTGTCAGAGACATTTGAATCACAATGTTGAAACCATGTTATAGGCTTATAAAAATGGTCATATTAACATTTAACTGGTTAAATGCTCTTATGTGCCACTGTTGTCAGATGCTATTTAATTTTGAAACACGTGTAAAATAAACCAGGGTTGCCAGATTTTCACGACAGAACCCACCCAATTGCTACTCAAAACTAGCCTAAAAGTAGCTCAATGGCATTTTGAGGGAGGTTCCCCCAGTTAAAATCGCGTTCCGGGGGTAAAATATATATTTATGTGGTGGCGTTCTTCTGGTAAAATTAGCATTCCAGGGGCTAAATATTACATTATTGGGGTTGCTTCAACCCGCACACATGAAAGTAGCCCAATTCTGCAGGAAATCTACAGACTTGGCAATGCTGAAATACACATTTTATTTTCATTGAAAGACATTTGGTAATATTGCATTTGATAATTGATGCTTTTGGAAATTAAATTACTTGTTTGGTATGCTAGCCATTTTGAATAGCAAAAACAATGTGTTTCTGTGCAGACAAAGCCATGCCATTCTTTCCACAAACAGTCATACACTTTGAGACATGTCGAGAGCTCCACCCACTGGTAAGTCGTAGCGGTAGGCTTTTTGCTTACTTAATTTTAATGCATTTTTTATATGTGACTCTGGACCACAAAACCAGTCATAAGGATTCATTTAGATTTATACATCATCTTAATAGATACGTTTTTCATTGATGTATGGTTTGTTAGGATAGGACAGTATTTGTCCAAGGTACAACTATTTAAAAATCTGGAATCTAAGAATGCAAAAAAATCAAAATATTGAAAAAAAAATCGCCTTTAAAGTTGTCCAAATGAAGTTCTTAAGACTGGTTTTGTGGTCCAGAGTCACATATTGTGATTGTCTGGTTATAACTGTTATGCATGGTCATAACATTTAACTGGTTAATAACATTCTGAGAGCGCCACCTCCTGGTAAGACTATTCTGTGTTCTATAAAAAAAAAAGACAAAAAAAATATTTTTTGTTACCTGAATTACTAGAGCCAACAAAATTTCCTCAATCTCCTCTTTGATACTAATCTTAGATTATTCTCCGTCTTAGATTATTTGTATGCATTTTTACAAAATCCTTACTAATACAAGATGACCTATTCTGCATGCCAAATTAATGTTAGTTTTTCTTTTATGTTTTGTATTTTCGTTAAGTTTTTCAAACAGATTTCAGACCTCATAGCTCTTTTTTAAATCACCTCATTACAATGACAATAGAGCTGGCGATCCTCACAGTGGTGCTATTTCTATGCAGCGCCCTGCTGTGCCTTATCGGGAGACCTGGTGTATGTTTTGCACGTGAATACAGCTTTCCTCCAGGTTCCCGCTACCTGGCACTTTGGCCAATGATATTCCGGCATATTAGGACAGACAGGAAAAGTAGCCAATGAGAGTGCGTTACTCTCTCAGGCTTGACCGGCTTTCTGTAAGGGATGTATTTGCTGCAGCCAGCGCTAATAAAAAAAGAAAATGGATAAAGCTGTTAAGGACAACACGGAGGAGTGTGTAAGCGGTATCAGTGAGAGAAACGATGAACACGATGAGACTATTGGTTTGGAGGAATCATCTGACGACAGTGGCGCTTCCATTGTGGATTCCACAGAAGAGATGTTCCTCGATGGTCTGGATCCCCTCCTGGATCGGTAAGTTTACACACATTTTCAAACCCCGTTTTTATATATATTTAAACTGTTTTATACTAAATGTAATACAAGATTCAAAATAATTTGGTCGGAGCTAAATAATATGCCTTTAGGGCGTTTAACTCTTTAATGGTCACCATCTATATAAGTATTTTTTAAAATTAAAATGACTTTTTTTTTTTTTTTTTTAAGTTCACAGTTTAATGTCGAATCTTGATTTGCTTTATCCCACATAAAATGTTATGCATTTTCTTTATTCCATACTTAAGGAATGATACTTTTACTTTTAAAAGTAATGCATTTACAATACTGTGTTACTCCCAGTGTTGGGGGTAATGCATTACAAGTAACGCGAGTTATGTAATATTGTTACTTTTTAACTAGTAAAGTAACGCATTACTTTTTAATTGACAAGAAAATATCTGAGTTATTTTTTTCAAATAAGTAATGCCAGTTACTTTCCCCCCCATTTATTAATTAAAAGCTCTCCTTTCTCCATGTTGAGAGAAATCAGGAGTAAAATGTTAGTTCCAGAATAAATGTGAACATGCGATAATTCACCTCACTCACAAAAAAAACAGTCAGTTTTCCTCAAAATGAATAAAAACAGTGAAATTCAACTCAGAATATGATGCAAACCTGCAATAATTAAATATGTTTAATAATACAAGTATCGTTTATGCATTTAATCCCATTTTATTAACCGACGTCTTTGCTGCCGACCTTCGATGATCCAATTCAACCATACTAATAAGCAAAAATTACTGAAGATAGTTTAACATTTGTTTTCCTTTTTTATTGCTGAAAAGTTGACATTTTTTTCTTCTGTGGTCTACTGTACAGATGTGAATTTACTTTTCTCGAAGCCTGAGGCTTTTGGTGTGAAAAGGCTTTTACATTTGCCAAAAATAGTAATAGTATATATATATATATATATATATAGCATAAAAGAAAAATGTATAATTCTGACCCATACAATCTATTTTTGACTACTGCTACACATATACCCATGCTACTTAAGACTGGTTTTGTGGTCCAGGGCAAACACATTGGTTAATAAAATAGGATGTGTCATATTGTCATATTTTGAGTTTGCATTTCTAGATATTAACACCTCTGCACTTACTCCTAATTTCTCTCAGCATGGGGACAGGAGAGCTGTCGGTCAATAAATGGGAAAACAAAGTAGCTGGCGTTGCTTATTTAGAAAAGTACCTCAGATATTTTCCTGTAAATAGAAAAAGGAATGTGTTACTTTACTAGTTACTTGGGAAAAGTAATCTGATTACATAACTGGCGTTACTTGTATTGTGTTACCCTCAACACTGATGATAAGAAGTAGCTAACAATCATTTCAGAAGTATTACGTGCAAACATACAGCCTTCATATTTAATCGAAACAACTCGTTTCATAACTGGTAAATATTGTGACATTTGATACTGTTAGGTTAAACTTTCATAATTGTTTTATTTATGTACTATTTCCTTTTTATTCAGTTATGCTACATTCTATTTTTGACTGTTACACATCCGTCACTGTATATTTACGTCATTAATGCTGCTTTGTTTTCTTGTTTAATGTGACAGGCTTTCAGATTTCTCTGATGATGACTGGTATCCAGAGACCACTCCACGAAAAAAGAAAAAATCTGGACTGTCTTCTGTATCGCCATCTCCAGCGAAGTCTTACAGGACTAGTTCACCTGCCTCTGTACAAAGTGGCAAAGGGAAAAGTAGGAAAAGCAGTGTGAGTCGATCCCTATCTTTTTCCATCTCAGAACAGAAATGGAAAAGTGCAGATGAGCCCGACATTGAGCCGAAACAGCCATTGTTCAGACCTAAAAACACACCGGGCCCCCAGTTGATCTCCACTGCAACATGCAGTCCTCTGCAGTATTTTGAGCTGTTCTTTTCAAAATCAGTGCTGCAGACGGTTGTAGAACATACAAATACGTATGGAGCCATGCGTTTTGGAAAAAAGAAGAAGCCATGGGAAGACATTTCAATAAAAGATCTTAAGTCATTCATAGCACTGGTGATTTACATGGGCGTGCTGAAATGCTTCACGCTGACAGACTACTGGAAGAAATCAGACTTGTATAGTCTGCCGTATCCTGCACGAATTATGACCGGGAGGAAATTTCTTAACATCTGTGCGGCTCTCCATATTAGTGATCCCAATGTGGATGCAGAGAATGACAAGAAGAGGGGAACGCCTGAATACGACCGCCTGTGTAAGATCAAACCGCTGTACCAAGACATCAGGAATGCCTGCAAAGCCTCTTTCCACCCCTTTCAGAACATCTCCATTGATGAACGAATGGTGGCATCGAAGGCTCGAAATCGACTGAAACAGTACATGAAGAACAAACCTACAAAATGGGGGTACAAACTCTTTGTACTGGCAGATTCCCTCTGTGGCTACACTTGGGACTTCTTTATTTATGAAGGAAAGGTCAACCAGGATGAAAGCAAAGGTATTAGCTATGATTCTGTCATGATTCTCGCAAATGAAAGGTTGTTGGGATCTGGCTACAAGCTGTTTGTTGACAACTTTTACACCAGTCCCAAGCTCTTCAGAGCCCTGCTCCAGAAAAAGATCTGGGCTTGTGGCACTATTCGTGCAAACCGCATTGGCCACTTTAAGACACAGGCTCCTCGTGGGAATATTCGCTGGTTTAGGGAAGACGATCTGCTGTTTGTTGAGTGGAAAGACAAGAGGGATGTGCTGATGTGCTCCACCTTTCACAAAGCTTTTAATGGGGACTCTATAAAGAGGAACGTGAGAGGACCCGATGGAGTTTGGGCCGTTCAGGATTTCCCTGTTCCAGCTGCAGTGTTGGACTACAATAAGTTAGTAGATTTCTTAGTGCTTGTGCTATTAAATGACAAACCTTACAATAAATCACAATTTTCCTTTCATTTCAGGCACATGGGAGGAGTGGATCTGTCTGACGCGCTTATAGGATATTACACAGTTCTGCATAAAACTAAAAAGTGGTATCGGTCCTTTTTTTACCATTTTGTGGACATCGCTGTAGTCAATGCCTTCATTTTGCACCAGCAAATGGCCAAGATGAAGAACCAGAAGCCTCTTACCCAGAAGGCCTTCCGGGAGACACTTGTTGCAGAGCTTGCAGGAACAGGACCTGCATCTGCCCCTGCGAAAGAATACCCAGTTCCTTCTAAAGGTTCCCACCTGCCCAAGCACATCAAAGGAGACAGCACTTCTGGAAGACGAAAATGCAAGATATGTCATAGTAAAACTCCAGTCATGTGTGTAACTTGCCAGGTGCATTTATGCTTTGTTCCAAAGCGTGACTGTTACAGTAAGTGGCATGGAAGAGTTGATGAGGATCAGTCGGAGTAATGCCCAAAGTATACATCTAGAGAAGTGGTTTCCAACCACATTCCTGGAGGCCCCCCAACACTACACATTTTGCATTTCTCCTTTGTCTGATGCACCCATTTCACGTCTTGGAGTCTCTACTAGTGAGCTGATGATCTGAATCAGGTGTGTTTAATTAAGAAGATATGTAAAACATGTACTGTGGTGTTGGGGGACCACCAGGAACGTGGTTGGGAACCACTGGTCTAGAGCATAGGTCTCCCTCTGCTTCTGGGGACCCACAATTTTGCTCCAACCCTAGTCAGACACACCAAACATACATACAAAATGGGCAGAGTGGTGGGCCTGGAGGACTGGAGTTGAGAACCTCCAAACTTGTTCCTGGAGGGCCGGTGTCCTGCAGAGTTTAGCTCCAACTTGCCTCAACACACCTGCTGGGAAGTTTCTAGTATGCCTTGAAATAGCTTGATTGGCTGGTTCGGATGTGTTTAATTAGATTTGGATCTAAACTCCGCAGGACACTGGCCCTCCAGGACTGAGTTTGGGCACCCCTGGTCTAGAGCAGTGGTTCTCAACTCCAGTCCTAGGGGCCCACTGCTCTGCACATTTTGTATGTTTCTGAATCTAAAACACTCAGTTCAGTTCATGGATCTTTCTCCTAACAAGCTGATGATCTGAATCAGGTGCATTAAATGAGGGAGACATACAAAATGTGCAGAGTGGTTAGCCTTGAGGACTGGAGTTGAGACCACTGGTCTAGAGTATAGGTCTTTAACGCTGTTACAAGGGACCGACATTTGTTCAGAGTTTTGCTCCAACCCTAATCAAACACACCCAAACCAGCTAATCAAGGTCTTTAGGATAACTTGAAAAGTCACTGGCCAGGTGTGCTGAAGTTTGGAAAGAAACTTTGCAAGACAGTAGGTCCCCAGGAGCAGGGTTGAAGATCTATGATCTAGAGCAGTGGTTCTCATCTCCACTCCTTGGACTGCTCTGCACATTTTGTATGTTTCTGAATCTGACACACTCAGTTCAGTTCATGGATCTTTCTCCTAACGAGCTGATGATCTGAATCAGGTGCATCAAATGAGGGAGACATAGAAAATGTGCAGAGCAGTGGGCCCAGAGGACTGGATTTAAGAATCACTGGTCTAGAGCATCAACCCTGTTCCTGCGGACCCACTATCCCACAGAGTTTAGCTACAACTCTAATCAAACACACCTGTATCAGCTAATTAGAGGGTCAGTCCACCCCAAAATGAAAATTTTGTCATTAATCACTTACCCCCATGTCATTCCAAACCCGTAAAAGCTTTGTTCGTCTTCGTAACACAATGTAAGATATTTTGGATGAAAACCGGGAGGTTTTTGACTATCCCTTTGACTGCCAGGTAAATACCACTTTCAAGACCCCAAAATAGTATGAAAGGCATCGTCAAAATGGTCCATTTTCCATCAGTGGTTCAATCTGAATTTTATGAAGTGACGAGAATACTTTTTGTATGGAAAGAAAATAAAAATAATGACTTGATTCAACAATTCGTCTCCTCTGTGTCACTGTAGCGCCATTTTGGATAGTATCCCCTGTACGCAAACAGCGTACACTGTTCTCTGTCAGCTGCATCATGCGGATACGCTGTTTTTGTTCGAATCAAAGTGTAAATAAACGGAGAACACGTATGCGCATGCTGCAGCTGACAGAACAGCATACACTGTTTATGTACAGGGGATGCTATCCAAAATGGCGCTACGGTGACACGGAGGAGACAAATTGTTGAATGAAGATATTTTTGTGTTCTTTGTATACAAAAAGTATTCTTATAGCTTCGTAAAATTATGGTTGAACCACTGATGGCAGATGAACTATTTTGACGACGTCTTTCATACTTCTCTGGGTCTT
Source organism: Labeo calbasu (assembly GCA_019740295.1). Taxonomy (NCBI): domain Eukaryota; kingdom Metazoa; phylum Chordata; class Actinopteri; order Cypriniformes; family Cyprinidae; genus Labeo; species Labeo calbasu. The sequence goes on from JAHKKF010538219.1 coordinate 20,413, forward strand.
GACAGTGGTATTTACCTGGCATTCAATGGGAGAGATATTTTCATCCAAAATATTTTAAATTGTGTTCTGAAGACGAACAAAGCTTTTACGGGTTTGGAACGACATGGGAGTAAGTGAGTAATGACAAAATTTTCATTTCAGGGCAGAGTAACACTTTAAGCTCCTCAAGATTGCTTGAAACTACACATACAGGTGTGCTGAAGCAGGTTGGAAAGAAACTTTGCAGGACCGTGGGTCCCCAGGAGCAGGATTGAAGACCTTTGGTCTAAAGTATGTGTACTCTATTTGATAGCGTGTGCAAGCACATTAGAAAGTTTAATCTTTGTTCAGTGTCTGTGCTTTTGATCTCCAGACACTATGACAGATAAAATTTTCTTCATACTCTTTTAAAATAAAGTTCTGGTTGTCTTATAACATAAGTATGTGTCAAATCAGGCATCTTGTTATTGTTGCATTCTCTCTTTAGTTTCTCTTTTTATTGTGAAACAACAGCGTGGGCCACTGTTGCCACCTAGTGGAATAACTAATTAGTGGAAAGCAAATTTAATGTGCATTGTTTGACTTGTGCATACAAAGTAAATCTAAAAATAAAGTGGGCATTGAGTATACAGTACGTGCATACTGTTTTGGTGACAAAATTTGCATTGCACTCAATGTACGTACGCGTAAAAACCGAAATATATTTTGGGCTTAAAGCTTATAGTGCAGTTTATTCACAAACAAGTTCCATCTGCAACCGAAACTTAAAAATCAAGCATTATCAAACTCTAGAAATACAACGAAATGCAACATGAAACTAGCAAGACATTAACAACAGACTAATGGCATTTGAGACTTAGAAATACTGATAAACTGGAAATATCTAGTAGTGGTGTGGAAAATCTTCCTCTCTGTCTCTGATAACAAAGCTGAGATGCCTGCAAAACATCTGAAGTATTTTGTGTCCAGTATGCAATCTTTGTACATTTTTTGATTATCAGTCACTATCCAGTGCACGTACAAATCATGTCATCCCCAGTACTATTTCACAGTTTAGTTTTCATAATGCTTTCTTTCATTGTAGAAGACCACCTGCTAGACTGTTTTTCAGAAGATAATTACTTTCCCAAGGTTGCAAGGATTCATTTTAGAATTTTAATAGGCTGTTTACGCAATATCGAAAAAGCATAGTTTAATATAGCGGGGCAGGTTGTAACGCAGTGTTACAACGTTCCCCATCAGCGCGACTGGAATAACTGGTTAGTGTCTCCTGATGGTTTGCCAAGAATTAATAAACCATCTAAACTGATAAATAACACATTGGAGATTAAAACAATAGCAGATTTGTCTCATTTTGAATTAATACTAAAAACTGAGATGGAAAACTTTTACTATGGTAAAATAAATATTCAGCGATATCTTCAAAAGGCTTTTGAATTTTGGCGCACTTTTTTCTCTGTATAGTGTTACTATGGCAACTAGTAAACACCGTAAATTTGGTTATCCTAGTGTGTGTGGAAATATTTAAACCACGCGTGTTACAACTAACCCCGCGTTAGGTTGTTCCCTATAAACATTTTTGCGATACAGAGTTTTTGCGAAATTGACGTGTTTCCAATTCGCGATTTCAGTTTGCTCAATTTGAAGGGTAAATGAAACGCAGCTACTGTGTGCACATCAGAAGCAACGGAAATATTTGCATTGCGTTACTAGATTAAACACATGATGTTTTCTGTGTCATACACGTAAAGAAAAACAATTGAAAAAAAAAATTCTGATACAACCTGACGTATCGGTAAGCTTGAATGCGCCATGTGAATTTTCCGCTCGAAATTTTTTAACTTGCGCGGAAGACACGAATGATTCGAATATTGCGCGTTTGTGATCATTCACGTCGCCCAGCATAATTTTTTGCGTCTGTCCGCGTCTTTGCATTGACTTTGTATGTAATCTACTTGCTTTAATTATTAAACTCGCTTTTGTTGTGCACACACCATTAGAAAAGACAGTTTAGCTTCTAGTGCTAGGTTTTTGAGTATGTGCATTGCAATTTTTCGGTTGAACTGGATCTGTATTTTCATGGGTTTTGCACCATCAGTTTAAATATGTTGCCACTGAATCCATACTTCATTTATGCTTTTTTGTCTATTGTATTGCTGCTAAATCAGGATTAGAAAATTTGTGGCCAGTCGTGAGTGAATAAAATCAATTGATCATTGTGGTTATTCTGTCCTGAGCAACTGTAGTTAACTTTGCTTAAAATGGTTTGCAGTTGTACCAAAACATGTTCTAATAGTTGTTTTTGGCACCAGTACCTGTCAGATTCTGAGCTATTTGATTTGAGTGTTTAATGTTAGTTTTGCAACTCTATAGATTAAAACACACACACACACACACACACACACACACATTTTATACCAATATTCTAAAGTTGTAAAAATGTCATTGTCCGGTTTAAAAGATATATGATCTGTTTATTGCATGTCATTAAATAGATTTCTTATTAAGTGTTGTTTTATCAAGTCTCTTTTTGGATATGTACACACAAGCACATACACATTAAAGATTTTTTTTTCCATAGGGAAGACTTATCCAAAGCGAATTGGCAGGTTTTGCTATTCATCTGTAGACATGTTCATTCCAAAATGGCCTTGCTTGAATTGCATAAATTCCTTCGGGGTATAAAACTTAAGCGCTTGATTTCAAAACATCCAATCAGGACCACAAAACCCTGTACGGGATACCTGTTGTTTTTTCAGGGCGGGGCTGGCCAGTGACTGGATGGTAGATCATAACAGACAAGAACAGTAGCGAATGAAATCGCGATCGCAGTGGTTAACGGGTTTATTGCATTCTGTAAGGAAAATCTCCTTATGGTGTTTTGCCAAATTTGCTGGAGTAAACTCTTATCAGCCCGTGCAGCGCTGCATTTAACGATGGATCCGTGCAATAAGGAAAAGGTTGACAGCGTTATGGACGGCTCAGAGGAGTGTGAGAATAGTGATGAGAAACAAGACAATACGATAGAATGGGATGATTTATCTGACAAGGAGAGTGTGGCTTCTAGCATGGACTCGGCAGTAGATGAGATGTCCATCGATGATCTCGAAACTCTTCTGGATGAGTAAGTTAAAGCATGTTTTAAGATGTTGACTGATCAAATGATAAGTAAATTTACCTGTTCATTTTTATTTATTTAATACATTTTGGTATTTATGTACTCTGTTGCATTTTGTCCTGCTTGGGTCCTAATCAATTCAAGTCACGTAATGCATGAATGAATGAATGGACTAAACCTACCATTTATATGCAGTAGGGCTATTGCCTTAGGCTCTGCAAACAGGTTCACTTGTCAGTTGACCCAACAGTGTGAAAATAACAAAGTCTTTTCATTCATACATTATCAATGTTTTGTGCATTGTAAAAAAAAAAAAAAAAAAAGCCTAATAAAATAAAATTGGCTTTGTCTCCGTACTTTGAAAGTGGACTCTGATCTCTGTGAAGTTAGGCTACTGTGACAAAGAACCACTTGGAACACCCCTCTTTTGTATATCATTTTAATATTTGATCATTGTTGTTATAGCATATTGAAACTGTTTTATGCAAACATTTCTTTTTTTATTATTATTTTCACAAAGCATTGTAATGTAATCCAATTAATCACGCTGGTTTATTCAAGGAAATCACTTCGAATTTTCATCCACAGCTGGTTGTTGTTAATAAATATTCTAAGTTCCTTTAAATAAAGTATGTCAGCATCTTAGAGCGTGATTATAGGACAAAAACAGCGAATAGTCGTTGTGTGTTGTATGTTCTCATTCCGATCCTTTGTGCTGGAGCACTTAATGTACATTCGATCGATAATAGAGACTCCAAGACCTGGGTGTGTCAGACATCCAGAATGTGTACAGTATTTTAAGACTAGGTTGGTACATTAAAGTGCCGCCTAGCGTTTGAAATTCGCAGAGTAGGCGGACTGTGTTAGTGTAATATAATGGCTACATTTTGTGGTATTATAATCGCGCATGCTCATAAACCGATTTGGATTTTTGGTGCTGTGAGGTGTAACGCACACATACAAAACATAAAAAAGCTATACCACTTTATGTAAAGGCACATTCTAAGTGATATAAATATAGAAATGTATATACAAAGAATTTTCCAAATTCTATAGAAATTAAAGAACAGGTCATATGGTATTTTAAAGTGTCCTAATATTGTGTTGCAGTCCCCTACAACAGGTTGAAATGCATCTAAGGTCATAAAACGTAATTTTATCAGAATATACCTTTAATATTAGAATCATTTTGCAATGATTTCTAAACAATTCGTTCCAATTTAGGCCACTCCCACACCGGACACACAATCGAACGCTCGTTTTTTGACAGCTTATACAAACGTAGTTCTGGGTTTTTAGCTTGTTTACTCTACATCTTGTCACATAGCAGCTTTTAGACAATGTTCTGTTTTTGTTGTAAGTCAGAAATGACAAGGAGGCAGCTTCCAGCAAAACAAAGTAAGTGAAGAACGTTGGATTGTTTCACTCTGACCAAATCTGATGTGATTGGTCTTGCCGTTTACAATGCAAGCAAATGGTGCCCACAGCTAAAGTTTAGCTGCTAAACTGTAAACACTTTACAAAACAATAACAGTGGATATGCTAGTAAAGTGCTAACGTGACTAACTGAATACAATTTGTAAACCAAAATATATCTACATTCTTTACATATTACATTAATGGACACATTTATAGGAAATAGTGGGTTCACAGCAAATTATCAGATCTATTTCAGTAATATTGTGATTTACCTGGAAACCTAAAGCTGCTCTAGGTATTCATCACATTAGCACAAAAAAAAACATGATATTTTGAGCACTCAATTCAAAATATACACATAAGGTAACATAGGCAGGAGTGTTTATAATTCGCGGGCATTATGCTAATACGTTACAGAGTGACGTAAATCGGTAGCAGGCAGAACATTCGAAAATATGATGACTCCTTAAGGTGGCTTAGAGTCGACTCTTTCTCTCAAGAGACAGTATTTTTATTTATCATGCACTTTTTGATTAACGACTTTGCAGACTGTTTACATTGAAGCATAGCTATTAGGGATGGGATGTTAAAATGATTCGTGGGCCGATTCTGAGATCTTCCGAATGTATCACGATTCTCTTTGTTTTATCAGCACACTCAATCACTCACGAAGAAGAGTGCTGAAGGGCACTTGTGCGTTCACCTGAGTCATATACTTTCACCTTGGCTCAGAATGCTTTTATGATGCGAGATTATTGTAAACGCAGCCCACTGTGAACACCCTTGTAATTCGCTTTAACCTTTTCAAATTGTATGAATGATTATTTTAGGTAGTGCGATCTGCTTTTCAAAATTACCCTTAGAAATGATTTGAGAAAGAATCGCAATGTGTTCGGAAAAATCTCAGAATCAATGCTGAATCATTTCTCAGTTCGCGTTTCAACAGTGTCCCATCCCTAATAGCTATGTTACAAACTGCAAAAAAAGATATTGTTCGAAAACATCTGCTCTTTGAAACAACATTCAGAAATGTGGTGTAGCTTATATTTATTTATTGCCTCATGCAACAGGTTCTCAGATGTCTCTGATGATGGTGACTGGTATCCAGAGACCACTCCACGAAAGAAGAAGAGATCCGGACTGTCTTCCATATCACCATCTCCAGCGAAGTCTTGCAGGTCAGGTTCACCTGCCTCTGTGCAAAGTGGCAAAGGCAAAACTAGGAGAAGCAGCGTGAGTCGACCCCTACCTTTTTCCTTAAGCATCTCAGAACAAAAGTGGAAAAGTGCAGATGAGCCTGATATTGAGCCGGCACAGCCGGTGTTCAAACCTAGACAAACACCCGGCCCACGGCTGGTCTCCAACGGATCATGCAGTCCTCTGCAGTATTTTGAGTTGTTCTTTTCAAAATCAGTCCTGCGGACTATTTTAACAAACTCGAATGCATACGGCGCCATGCGTCAAGAAGGGGCGAAGAAGCCATGGGAGGACATTACGGCAAAAGATCTCAAGTCATTCCTGGCACTGGTGATTTACATGGGTTTGCTGAAATGCTTCAAACTGACAGACTACTGGAGGAAGTCTCACATATATAATCTTCCCTATCCTTCTCAAATCATGTCCAGCAGGAAGTTTCTGACCATAAGCAAAGCTCTTCATCTTAGCGATCCCAAAGTGGATGCAGAAAATGACAAGAAGAAGGGAACACCCGAATACGACCGCCTGTGTAAGATCAAACCACTCTACCAGGACATTAGGGATGCATGCAGAGCTTCTTTCCACCCCTTTCAGAACATCTCCATTGATGAACGAATGGTGGCATCAAAGGCTCGAAATGGACTCAAACAGTACATGAAGAACAAACCTACAAAATGGGGGTACAAACTCTTTGTACTGGCAGATTCCCTCTGTGGCTACACATGGGACTTCTTCATTTATGAAGGAAAAGCCAATTTGGATGTAAGCAAAGGTATTAGCTATGATTCTGTCATGATTCTCGCAAATGAAAGGTTGTTGGGATCTGGCTACAAACTGTTCGTTGACAACTTTTACACCAGTCCCAAGCTCTTCAGAGACCTGCTCCAGAAAAAGATCTGGGCTTGTGGCACCGTTCGCGCAAACCGCATTGGCCACTCAAAGACACAGGCTCCTCGTGGGAATATTCGCTGGTTTAGGGAAGACGATCTGCTGTTTGTTGAGTGGAAAGACAGGAGGGATGTGCTGATGTGCTCCACCTTTCACAAAGCCTTCAAAGGCGACTCCATAAAGAGAAATGTGAGAGGAGCCGATGGCGTTTGGGCCATTCAGGATTTCCCAGTTCCAGCTGCAGTGCTGGACTACAACAAGTTAGTAGATTTCATTCAATGATGTGAAGTTTTGCCTTTTATATTACACATCTTATAATGAATTTCCATTCATTCCAGGCACATGGGAGGAGTGGATCTGTCTGACGCACTTATAGGATATTACACAGTTCTACATAAAACAAAAAAGTGGTATCGCTCCTTTTTCTTCCACTTTGTGGACATCGCTGTAGTCAATGCCTTCATTCTGCACCAGCAGATGGCCAAGATGAAGAACCAGAAGCCTCTTACCCAGAAGGCCTTCCGGGAGGCACTTGTCACTGAGCTCGCAGGAACAGGACCTGCAACTGGCCCTGCATACATACGCCCGACTCTTAACCATTACTCCCATTTGCCCAAGTACATCAGTGGTGACAGCAGCATTGGAAGGCGAAAATGCAAATTGTGCCGCTTCAAAACTCCAGTCATGTGTGTGACTTGCGATGTGCCGTTGTGCTTCGTTCCCAAGCGCGACTGTTTCACTAGCTGGCATTACCCGGATATCAGCAGCGAGGATGGGGAAGAGTAAAAGCCTAAGTGCTAGGATTCTGAGTCTAGTGCAATTTAAACGTGAAAAAACAATACTCAGAATTGGAGCATGAAAGTAGCATAGTAGTTTGAATCGAATGTGACAAGAGAGGAAAATGAGAGTGGAATAACACAGTTGATCTGCAGCAGCTTACATCTGTTTCAATTTTTTATGCATACTAAACACTTGTGAGACTTAAAAGGATAGTTCACCCAGAAATGGAAATTACAACATGATTTACTCACTCTCAAGCCATCCTAGGCGTATGTGACTTTCTTTTTTCAGATGAATACAATCAGAGTTGTATAAAAAATATGTCCTGGCAGTGTATGGGTGTTGAGATTTTGTAGTCCAATGAAGTGCATCCATCCATCATAAAAAGTACTCCACATGGCTTTGGGGGATTAATAAAGGCCTCCTGAAAAATATCTATATTTAAACTTTATAAAATGTAATCTCTAGCTTCTGCCAACTCTCCTACGTGCATTCACGAGAGAGTGGCGTCGCAGCGGATGACATAGGTCATAAGCAAGCGGATTTGTAAAGAAAATGTGTGAGGAGGCTGGTTTTCCTTTGCTAATTTTAGGAAACTTCCTTTGCTCCTGTAAACAAAGCTTGGTTCTTGTGAGACTAGCATATTCTCACCAGGGCTTACGCTATGTCTACATCCTACGTCATCTGCTGGAACGTCACTCTTTAGTGAAAACATGTTAGCGGAAACTAGAAATTACAGTTTATAAAGTTTGAAATATGGCTATTTTTCTTACACAGACGCACTGATTCACTTTAGAAGGCCTTTAATATGGCAGTGAATGGGTGGTGAAATTCAGTTGTCCAATAAAGTGCGTCCATCCATCATAAAAAGTGCTTGACACAGCTTTGGGGGTTAATAAAGGCCTTCTGAAGTCAGTTTGTTTGTGTAAGAAAAATAGCCATATTTCAAACTTTATAAACCGTAATTTCTAGTTTCCGCTAACATGTTTTCACTAACGAGTGACGTTCCAGCAGATGACGTAGGACGTAGACATAGCGCAAGCCCTGGTGAGAATATGTCTCACGAGAGTCCATTATATGAAAAAAAAAATGCTGGAATGGTTTCCTCAAAAAACATAATTTCTTTACGACTGAAGAAAGAAAAACTTGAACATCTTGGATGACAAGGGGGTGAGTAAATTATTTGTACATTTTTTTTTTTAGGAAGTGGACTTCTCCTTCAAAGTTAGAAACGCCAGGACATTTTTTAAAATAACTTGACTGTATTCGTCTAAAAAACGAAAGTCATGTACACCTAGGATGCCTTGAGGGTGAATAAATCATGAGGTAAGTTTCATTTTTGGCTGAACTATCCCTTTAAATCAGCATAGTTACTGAAAACATGCAAATATTTACTAAAAATGCACAAACAAAAACTATATTAGAATCGATTTAATCAAATACTCAAAAATAATCAGTAGTAAAATCGCCGTTAAATGAAATCAGAGGTAAAAAAAAAAAAAACGTTAAATTCTTTGATTCTAATCGCTACTTGTTTTCGTAATGTACCTGCTTTTCGAAATGTTTTTTCGAAAACATTTTTTTAGTCATGCCACTATTTCGCCTTAAATATTTCTGCTATATTCGTGCAACGTCACTTTTTTAATCTCCTAATTGCACGACTTTATTCTCGCAACATTAATCTTAGATTATTCCCAGACATTAATTTAACTTCTGCTGTAAATAGAGCGCACTCCTGCTTAAATTTCTCCTTCACTGTTTGTTCTTTGCTAAACGAAGGAAGCTTAGGGAAAGTTAGTGACTTTTAGAGGAGTTTGTAAACAGTTGATGAAGATGAGAAGATCAGAAGAGATGTTTATCAGTGGATTTAATTCCTCCTTAATCGGTGAGATTATATACATTTTTACTAATATTTATTAACAACAAAGTGAGGCTCAAAGTAATGTTTGTTTTCTCTTCTATGTTTCACCCTTCCTCGCATCTTCATGAGTCAGATGATTTTCAGACGTGTCCAAACACCAGGCTCGCAGTTGTTCTCCAACATGCAGTCCTCTGCTGTTTTTCTCAGTCCCCTGGACAATTATACAGTATGACAATTATGCCATGAAGGAAAGAAGATGGACCATTTTTACCTTTCCTGTTACCGGAGATCTGCATGGATCTGCTGAGATCTACATTCTACTATTTGATCACTTGTAACACAGTCAACAAAACAGTGGTACAAACATTTACAGTTACCTAATTGTTCTAGTTCACCTTTAAGACTTCTTGCACATTTAATCTCAATTGTGAATGCTTTCTTGCTTATGAAGGTTGCTTGATTCCTTGAAGGTAAGTGGATTGCTGTAATCGATCTCTTTTCGGTAGAAAAACATGGACTGATGTCAATGTTAACTGACTTGACATGCTTGTTGGCAAAAGCTACATTAGAGTTTGCTAAAGGTGTTGTGGCATGATTATTACACAAAAGCAGTGGTTTGGCATTTATCGCTTGTTGCCTTCCAATTCATTGTTTGTACAGTACAGCAGCTCCTTTGTTAAAATAGTATTTTTAAAATTAATTTGCTACCCTGTAATGGTTGTATCCAGCTTTGCAAACTAACCCGTTTATTAACACTTTCGGCATGAAATAATAAGTCAAGAAGATTGTATTAACTATAAAATAAAGGATTCATGTACAAATTAATTTACCATTATAAATATAAACGAATCATTCATGTAGAAATTGGTTTACCTTATAGTTCTATTTGCATTTTAACTGTGCTGCGCAAGCATGTCTCTTGTTATTTATGTAGGGGCCCATTAGCAAAACTATATCTCTTGTTATTTTAAAGGCCCACAAAGTGAAGTAATAACTCAGTTTGACATTTGTACATAAATAAAATTGAGGTGACATGTCCACTTCTTGCAGACACAGACAAAAAAGGTAAACAATGACCATATGTATGGAATGTAAAAAACATGCCTTGAGAAAAAGAACTGTATAAAAGGGTTTGCAGAGAGAGACTCAACAGATTGCTCTGCAGAGTTTTCTCGGCCTTATTGTCTCTGATAATAAAGTCTATCTTTTGGCATCACAAACCGAGACTCAAGATTATGTCTTCAACTGAGGAAGAGGGAAACCACAACATAAGCTTGTTGGAAAAAAAAATGACATTAAATAAATAAGTAAAAATGAAAAGTTTATTTGGAGATTTCACAGTCATTTCAAACATTTAGTAGCATGTGAATTAAATTGTAAAGTATATTTAAATTACATTAAATTAGCATGAAAAGTTAGCTGCTTTTAAATTATATTTAATCCTTAAATTTTCTCATGAAGACGTATCATATCTCTTTCTGTAGAATTAAGTTAAGATCCAATACAGTGTGCACTGGCATCCCATCATGCTTTGCGTTTCTGGGTTTTGGTTTTGGTTTTGGTTTTGGCTGCGCCGCTGGTCTTTGCCGCAGACTTCAGACTCACCTCCACTGGGTAATGATCACTGATGTCAAGAGCCTGTCGTAGATCAATCATATTAATATATTATTTACTTCTATATATGCTAACCTCATATTTATTAAAATAAATAAATAAATAAAATAAAACTAGTCATATGTAATTAACATACTCACCTCTTCATCTGAAAGTTTGTAGGCTTCCTGGAAGTTGAAAGGTTTGGCAGATCCTGGCACAACAGCTTTTAACATGTCGTCTTTATACACCACAATCCTAGGAAAAAAATATTTGCAATCAACATTTTTCAAAGCTTAACTGGCAGATCGTAAGCATACCTAGGTCAACCTAGGTTTATGATGATTTTGGAAAACGCAGCCCTGTTCTTTTAGGGTACGTTTACACAATGATATACTAAAATTGTAAAAGTTTTTCCTTAGCATGTTTGAAGAGTTTTGTGTACAGACAACAATGTTCACACGGATCAACAAAAACAACAGAGTACAAAAAACGCAGTATTCGCATGCCAGGCCAGTAGTTGGCAATGTCACTTTGTGAAAAAACACTATGCATCTGCGCACATAGCATTCCTATGGACTAAACACGTAATACGCATGTACACGACGTCACCGTTTTCACAAGTTGTTTTTGTAGTTTACATGGAGGTGATAACGGTGTCATTTTCAAAAAATGTGCACTTTGAAGTTCGGCCGGTGTCGTCTAAACGAGCAGTCCAAAAAATATCAAATGTTTTACATTTTTGGTTAAAAACACTGTTAACACTCTCTATGTCTTCTAGTTACATTAAGGGCAATGCCAGACATGAGTTGCGTAATTCTGTTCGACAAAAGCCCATACAGCTTAATATAATTAGAGATCCTGTCTACACTGAATGAGTCCCAGACAGAAAACTGATGCCCTGTTCTGTTTCCTGCATACTTCTGACACAAAAGACAATACAGTTTTAGTCAGGGTAGCGAAATGTTTCATTTATGATGAAGCGTCTTTCCATAGAAAGAAATGTTCAGTGAACAAAAACTCCATAAAGCTCGCCATTGTGTAACCATTGCGTGCCATTGTAGAGATTGTCCAATGCTATCTCACGACCAATTTGTACACATTTTATGAGGTGGCTTATTTGTACAAATTTGTACGACCTCGTTCGTACGATTCTGTATGATTTGTGTAGACACATAGGTTTAGGGGTGGGGTTAGAAATAGGTCATTTGTACAAATACGAATTGGGGAACTCATAAAATACATACAATTTAGCAAAAATTGAGGTTGTACAAATTTGTACGAATTAGCCACCTTGTAAAGTATGTACAAATTGCCATGAAATCAGGTTGGCATGTCTTCAGTAAATCCTGACAGTATTTTTTTTTTTAACCAAAGTTGGTTTACGCTGGTGCAAGCTGTTAGTAAATCTGGCCCTGCAAATCCAAATTTCAGCCTCATATTTCAATATGGCTTCTACGCTGTGTCTACACTGGTTGAATTCGAGGCTGTCTATCACGACCACGTCAAAGTGGAAGGTCCGAATCCATTTGTACTGTTGCCAGGAAGTAGCGCAGAAGTGTGAACTACGTCAGAAATAAAATGGGAGTTAGCACCGATAGCCTCGCGGGCAGCACATCGACATATAGCGTCATAGCGCTTCGGGTGTCCCGAGTTCGAGTCCCGGCTTGTGGACCTTTCTGGATCCCTCTCTCTCCCACTTTGCGTCCTGTCAGCGTAATCAAGCAGTGTTGATGAAATCAGGCGAATCTAATCTACTAGCAACATGCCTAAACTGGATTAAGACATGCTTTTTTGGAGGTTAAATAATGCAGCAAATATCAGTAAACAAACTAACACTTAGTAAATAACCTTGCATGATTCATTTAAATATTCTCTGAAAGGGAAACTCCTACAAATGCATATGCAACAACACAAAAATAACGAACCACATGTTTTTATTGCTAATGCTTTACTGCATGTCCAACACTATCTTACAACCAATTTGTACATATGTTACGAGGTGTCTAATTCATACAAATTCGTACGGCCTCACTCGTACGATTTTGTATGTTTTGTCTAGACCCCAGTGACAGGTATGTTTAGGGGTGAGGTTAGGCGTAGGTCATTCATACAAATTCATACGAATTGGGGAACTTGGAAAAATAAGTACTTTTTATCAAAAATCGTATTAATTTGTACAGCCTCACTCACTCAACTTTTGCCAAATTATACATATTGTACGAATTGCCAGGAGGTCGAGTTGGCATGTCTTCAGTAAATCCTGGTGTGAGCTGTTAAGTCTGGCCTTGTAAGTCTGTCCTTCACAGCTTCACAATTTATTGGCATCTACGCCATGTCTACATTGGTTGATTGAGGTCGTATGATTTTGTACAATTTGTCTAGACCACAGTGACAGGTTGGTTTAGAAGCGGGGTTAGGGGTAGGTGATGTGTGTAAATTCATATGTATTGGAGAACTTGTAAAATACATATAATTTAGCAAAAATTTTAGGAATTCATACAAAGTCGTTAGATTTTGTACGATTTGTCTAGACCCCAGTGACGAATAGGTTTAGGGGCAGGGTTAGGGGTAGGTCATTTGAATAATTTCATACGAATTGGGGATCTCGTAAAATACAACCTCACTCGTACGAATTTATACTATTTTTGCTAAATCGTACGTATTGTGCGAATTGCCATGAGATTAGGTTGGCATGTCTTGGGTAAATCCTGACAGTATTTTTTAAAACCAAAAATGGTTTGCGTTGGTGCAAGCTGTTAGTAAATCTGGCCCTGTAATCCAGGTTTCACAGCCTCGCATTTTCAGTAGGGCGTCTACGCCATGTCTACATTGGTTGCGAGTTTTGTCACATGCACTGTCTCAACAGTTTAAACACGTCAAAGTGAAAGAGCCAAATCCATTTGTACTGTTGCCGGAAGTCGCGCAGATATGTGAACTACGTCAGAAATAAAATGGGAGTTGGCGCCGTGGGCAGCACGCCAACATATAGCGCCATAGCGCTTCAAGTGTCTCGAGTTTGAGTCCCAGTTCGTGGCCTTTTCCCAATTCCGCCCCCTCTTTCTCTCTCAAGCAGTGTCGATGATAGTCAGGCGTATTTAATCTACTAACAACACAGGCACAAAATGGATTACATCATGCTTTTTTTGGAGGTTAAATAATGTTGCAAATACCAGTAAACAGACTACTGTAAATAACCAGTAAATAACCTTGCATGATTCATTTAAATATTTTCTGAAAGGGAAACTCCTACAAATGCATATGCAATAACACAAAAATAATTAACCGCATGTTTTCATTTCTAATGCTTCACTGCATGTCCAACAGATTCGTACGAATTCATACAACCTCACGCCATATCGTAATTAGTGTAATTTCGAGATGACAACATGTGACGTTCTACTCTGAGCTGTTCACGTCCTCAGACTCGAAATTATGCTTTTCTATGGCAACACTGTCAATGCCTAAAAAGAGCCTACTTGGTCAGGTAGTACACAGGTCATGTGGTGCAAGTCGTAGCTCTCAGAAGACTCCCAGTTCACAAGATGTAATTAAAAAACTACGAGGACGTGAACACTTTTTACAAGTTGGAATCTCATAATTACGGGAATTCTGATATGGTGTGAACGCACCTTTTATCTACACCTCAGTAACCGGTAGGTTTAGGGGCGGGGTTAGGGGTAGTTCAGTCATACAAATTTTTAGGACTTTTCAATATGGCATCTACACCATGTCTACACTGGGTGTGGGTTCTGTCACATCGCACTGTGCTTCAACAGTTCCAAGCTGTCTACCATGAACATGGGAGTCGACACCGATAGCCTTGTGGGCAGCACGGCAACATATTTCACGATCCCACCCCCTCTCTCTAACCTACTTTGCTTCCTGTCCTCTCTACACTGTCCTATCAAATTAACAGCAAAAATAAATCTTTAAATAAACTCTCTTTTAGAGCCTCACATTTTCAGTATGGCATCTACACCATGTCTACACTGGTTGTGAGTTTTGTCACAACAGTGCCTCAACAGTCTAGCATGAAACATCAGATGTCTATTTGTACTGTTGTACCAGAAGTAGCGCAGGAGTGGTGAACTACATCAGATAAAATTAGACAAAATTTTGGGTCGGGCAGCAGATGAAGGGTGAGTACATTTATATTTCTTCGCCTCACCTGTCGTAGGTGTGGTCGTTGGACTTTTTGACTGTGGTGTCCACGTCGTCCCCAATCAGCCAGTGGAAATCAGTATCAGTGCGTATCCTGATGGCCTTCATCTTCTTCTTGCTGACATAGGCGCCGTCCGCGTTGAAGTCGCCAAGGATCATTACGTTCTGTAAGACAGTGTGAGCTTTCTCTCAAACTCTAATCAGGATAGTGCGCACATGTGTATACTATGGTCAATCCACTTACATCCTCAAAATGTTTACATTAACGCACTTGGCAGACGCTATACATTTCCTCTGGAATGTGTTATGGTTGCATAGGGTTAAACTTACATCCGTCTTCCATTTA
The DNA here is from genome assembly GCA_019740295.1 of Labeo calbasu. NCBI lineage: Eukaryota > Metazoa > Chordata > Actinopteri > Cypriniformes > Cyprinidae > Labeo > Labeo calbasu. The sequence continues at coordinate 35,758 of JAHKKF010538219.1, forward strand.
TCTTTGACTTGAAGAAAGACGTCGTACAGTTCATCCAGTTCCTTCTGTGAGTCTTTGGGCTTTGTGTGAACAGGGATCAACACCAAATCTTTCAGCACTAAAAAAGACAAAAATGACTTTGATTAAACCGGTGAATAACGTCTTTTTGGTCAGTTTCTCGAATGAGTTGTATTGACCATTTTTATGGTGTTTTTACATCTTGAAAGTTGAAAACTTCCAGTTTCCCTTTATTCCCATTGCACAGAAGAAAGTCACACAGGATGACATGAGGGTGAGTAAATGAACTGAAACTTAATTTTGTTCAAAGTACAAATCACGCTCTCACTGAAGACATTTTTAGTCTTTAGCAGACATTGAAATGCACTGGTCCAAGGTTTAACAGAGACTGCTTACCTGTGTTTTTACAGAGAAAACGCAGAATGAAAGGCTCTCGAGAGAAAGCGTCTTCGTCACCCACTTGATTGTCTTCATATTGGTACGTCTCGACCAGTTTGGCGTCGTCTTCTCTATTAGAAATGAGCAAGAATGTTCATTTTGATCTGTTTTCAGCTGAAACAACTGACAATACTCTACCAAATGTAGAAACTTACCTGTAGAAACAGACAAACTGCTCCTTATAAAGAGACCGTCCCAGCCTGGAGCTTCCCACCATTTTAAAGGGACGTTTTTTATTAGCCCTATGGGAGGAAAAGTCAGTTAAACGTGCCGAGTTTGGGTTTTTGGGCTACAAATGGTGAAGAGAATTTTTTGAAGGTTTATACACACGTGGTCTTGTTGAGCTCCTGCAGAAATTTGTCAATAGCTTTGCCTGATTTGTCCACCACCTCCAGAATAACGATTATACTGTATCGGGAGAAGATCTACAAGGAGAGAGTATTGTGGTCTGTTAAAAACTACTTCTGAGCTTTTACCATGTGATTTACTTTAGACATTTGGATTAAAAATTCACCTTAATGAGATGTTTCACAACTTTTTTGTCTGACAGCTTACTTGTGCCCATACGTTGGATGTTAAAAGATGCGATCTTCATGGTGCCAACCTTTAGAAGACCAGAAAAACAAGGCAAAGTTAAATGAGTTTCACAACTAGAAACACCGGATGTTTTCAGGTCTGTTTTTGAGAAATTTCCATACCTTTTTCCTGTTGTAAATTTTAAAAGGAAGTTTAACAGAATGCATTGTTCGTATACAGGAAACTCTTATATTTCATAAAGAGCTGACATGTCAGATTATGCCAGACCACAGCAGATCCGTCAGAGACAGACAGGAAAACCACAGCGGCTGTCATTTTGAGACTTTAGCAAACGAAATGTACTCAAAACAACACAAAGTTTGTTTTGATTAAATAAATTCATCTAGGTATTAAAAAAAAAGCTCTAATCCACAAGTACGCAGTGGAAAACCTTGCATTAACACATTCAAGTATCATCTTCAAGTTTGAATTTTTACAAATCTGTTATATATCCATTATTAAATACAAGTTAAATGTTTTATGTATTTAAAAGTATTGTTATAGAAGCAAACACACAGATAATCAGCTCTTACCGAAGCTGCTTTTGTTTACACTGAAGTCTCAATTTGTTTTTCTGTGTTGTCCGTTAGGCAGCCAGTAAGCAATGAATGGCTGCTCATTTAAAAACAGGCCATGCCTACTTCCTGCTGTTTATCAGCTAGGGTTTCTGTCGCACAGATGTCTCGTAAAAGGGAGAACTTGCGGGGAGGGCCTTGCTGATTGATAACAGATCTTCGGCGGAGTCATTTCTGAAATAATTTATGGCAGGCTTGACTGGGGGTAGCCGCATATCCGTGGGTTTAAAGATCAAAAACAAAAGCTTTTTTGAATGAATTTCCTTTTTGAAACCTCACACAACAATGAGGACAATCAGTCAGGAAGATAAACAATCAGGATAACGGTGCAGTTCAGACTCAAACCTAAAGGAGCGCTTTATTTTATCTAGCTAAACTTGAATAAACTCAGTTTCCCGCCGTTTCCAGATATTATTCCCAGAATAAAATATTTTGGAAGCAATCTGCTATATTCAAAAAATAAAATAGTTTCATGTGATAATTTTGTTATGCATTTACATGACTGATCTATATGGATGCCTGTTTCTGCCACTGAACACAACATTTTATAAAAGGTAATTGTGACTTTTTATCTCACAATTCCTTCATTTTTTTTTATTGTGACATATAAACTTGCAATTGAGAGTTATAAAGTCAGAATTGTGAGTTTATATCTTGCAATTCTGACTTTATTTCACAGAATTAAGTTTATCTCTCACAATTTGAGTTCATATCTTACAAATCTGAAAAAAAAGTCAGAATTGTGAGTTTATATCTTGCGATTCTAACTTATTTCTCAGAATTGAGTTTATGTCTCGCAATTTGAGTTCATATCTTGCAAATCTGAAAAAAAAAATCTGAATATCTCACAATTCTGACTTTTTTTTCTAACAATTCTGACTTTTTCCTTTGAATTGTGAGATGTATATACTCGCAATTGAGTGTTATAAAATCACATTTTGAGGCGAAAAAAACTCTAGTTCTCAGTGTTCTCAGTATTGAGTCTGAGTTTACATCTTGTCTTTTTTTTCTCTGAATTGTGACTATTTCTCTGACTATCTCTCAGAACTTGCAATTGTGAGTTTATATCACGCAATTTTGACTTCATTTCTCAGAATTACAAGTTTATATCTCACAATTCTGACTTTTAACTCAGAGTTGCGAGTTTATATCTTACAATTCTGAGGGAAAAAAAGTCCGAATTCTGAACTAAGATATAAACTTGCAATTCTGACTTTTTCTCTCAGAATTGTGAGATATAAACTCGCAATTGCGAGTTAAAAGTCAGAATTGTGAGACAAACTCAATTCTGATAAAATCACAATTCAGAGAAATGAGGTCAGAATTGCTTGATATCAAGTCACAATTGTGAGTAATAAAGTCAGAATTGCAAAAGATAAACTCACAATTCTGAGAAATAAAGACAAGATGTAAACTCAGACACAACACTGAGAACATACTAGTTTTTTGCCTCAAAATGTGTTTTTTTTAAACTCGCAATTGTGAGTATATATCTCACAATTCAAAGGAAAAAAAGTCAGAATTGCGAGATATAAACACACTTCTGACTTTTTTTTCTTGCAATTCTGATTTTTTTTTTCAAATTTATAAAATATGAACTCAAATTGTGAGAGATTAATTTAATTCTGTGAAATAAAGTCAGAATTGCAAGATATAAACTCACAATTGCAAGTTAAAAGTCAAAATTGCACTTATGAGAAATTAAGTCAGAATTGCGTGATATAAAGTCGCAACTGTAAGTTATAAAGTCAGAATTTCAAGACATAAACTCACAATTCTGAGATGCAATTCTGAGAACATACCAGTCTTTTTACGCCTCAAAATTTGACTTTATACCTCGCAATTGCGAGTATATATCTTACAATTCAGAGAAAACATTCAGAATTGCGAGAAAAAAAGTCAGCATTGTGAGATACAAACTTGCAATTGCAAGGGAAAAAAAATCAGAATTGTGAGATATAAACTCGCAATTGCAATAAAAAGTTAGAAATGTGAGATACAATTGTGAGAAGTCGGAATTACGAGATACAGTTGCGAGACAAAGTCACAATTGCGCTGAAAAAAGTCTGAATTGTGAGATACAAACTCACAATTGCGAGAAAAACAGTCAGAATTACGAGATACAAACTTGCAATTGTGAGGAAAAAAAGTCTGAATTGTGAGATATAAACTCGCAATTACGAGAAAAGTCAGAATTGCATGTTTTTATCTCGCAATTGACCCTTTGCAAAACCCCGCCCTCCTTAGTTACTGTTGCTATGTCCAACAAACAATGCCGCCCTCACACTACACATCATGTTCTCACGCAGTGAAAACTACATTGTGGAGCAAAGAGGAAACTGACACACGCTGACAGACAACACAGACCAGGTTACTTCTGGTATGAAACAAGATCTCAGCTTTAAAATGTTGTCACTTTTCAAGAAATTCAAACAATAAATACAGTTTTTTGGCTTTTTAATGTGTTGTGACAGATCACTGTAGTGCCTTATTAGATCAACTGACATGTGAACCAAACTTTTCTCATTTACTTTAAACACAAAATAAACACGAATGAATATCAGAATGGATTTTATTTCAACCGACTTTATGTCCACCGAAGTTAATCTACTCTCCTGTCTGATTTGTTTGCTGGACAGAATGGTTGATTCAGCGTTATGATTGGTCAGATCGCCTGTCAATCAAACTGTCATCGAAGGGTCAATTCTGAGAAAAAAGTCAGAATTGTGACTTTATTTCTTGGAATCGTAAACATTTCTGTCTAATTAAACCTGGCTGTTTCCCGCTATTTCCTGGCATTATACCTAAAATGCAATATGTTGGCGGCAATCCATTGTATTTAATAAATGAAACTATTTCATGTGATAGCTTTACTATACATTTACATGACTGATCTATCTTTCTATCTGTCTGTTTATCTATCTGTCTATGTACCTGAATGAAAATTTCCCGCCATTTTTCTGAAGACAGGTTCTGTTATCTTTATTTAAATACCTCAAACCATTTAAACCTGTTGTAGGCCAAATGTTGTTTTTGGCTCACCACTCTTTACTGTAGTCACATTTCACTTCACTATGGAGGCGCTGACTGCATTTGAAGCAGAAAAACAACATCGCACCTGGATTGTCTGGACATGAATGAACACAAAGGACCTGTAACACTGAACGTATGTAACGTCTGTTTGAAGGAATATTTAACTTAAAAGTTATATTTTAACAATCATCCACTTTAACTAACATTCCAAGACAATGTCCCGTTTATCTACTAACCTCAACAGCAGAATTTCTTATGCAGTTCCCATATTATTTCCTACAAACAAGCACACTACATGCATCCTTTAGGCAGCAGCTTCCTGTTACACCTGACTGATGGAAACTATACTTTACAGGTATACTTGGCTCTTGAACAACTGAATTGTCTCATTCTGTCCTACCTGGCAATTATTCCTCCAACTTTCAAGACGCTGTGGCTGTAATGAGGATGAATGTATTGTCTGAACTCACCTGCGCGCTTCGGCTTTCCTTTTCCGAGTGAATGATTGCCTAGAGGGAGGAACTGTTTTGTCGTGTTGAGGGATGTCCAAGTTGGGGCTGGGCCAAATTACTTGACTAGCCAATCAGGTCACAGGTGTCCAATATAAATAATGCTTGTTTTTTGTTTTTATGAATATCAGTGATTTTTACAGTCCTTTTCTTCAGCATCTTTGGACCAGTGTTTGGGTAAGTTAAGTTTTGTTCTTAAGTTTGTACCATTTCAAAAAACACAGTGGCAATAGCCAAAAATACATTGTATGTATAAATGTATAAAATTAAAGATTTTTCTTTTATGCCAAAAATCATTAGGATATTAAGTAAAGATCATGTTCCATGAATATATTTTGTAAATTTCCTACTGGAAATATAGCAAAACTTCATTTTTTATTAGTAATATGCATTGCTAAGAACTTTATTCGGACAGCGTTAAAGGTGGGTTTTTTTTCAGTATTTTGATTTTTCTCACACTCAGATTCCAGTTTTAAAAAGTTTATCTCAGCATCTGCACTGTAATAAATAAAATATAATAACTAAATAAATAAATAATTTTAATAAATAATTAAATAATTGTATTTATTATAATAAATAATAATAATTAATTATATAAATAATAATAAAAATCACCATTGGGATGAGAAAAATAATCTTAATTTAAAGGGAAAATAAGATAATTTTTCTTTCCGCATTGGCAGATATGTTTTCTTGTTTTAAGCAAAAACTAACACATTTTTTGTACATTTCTCAGAAAAACAAGACTTAATATCTTGAGTCAAGTAAACAACTTTATCTCAGCCTCTGCACTGCAAAAATAAATAAATAACAATAAAATAATAATAATAATAATCATCAGTGGGATAAGAAAAATAATCTTAATTCAAAGGGAAAACATGATCATTTTTCTTGCCCCACTGGCAGATATATGTTTTTCTTGGTTTTGGAACATTTCTCAAAAAACAAGACTTAATATCTTGAGTCAAGTAAATTTGTCTTCATTTAAGAATGTTTAGATATTTACACTAGAAAACAAGACAAACATACTAGGAAAGACATTTTTTTGCAGTGTGAGAATCAAACAATGCTCTTGTGTTTTTATATCCCTGCCTTGTTTTTTTTGGCAAAATATTCCCAAATATATGCATTCACAACTGCAAATAGAGATTATGGAAATGAATCCCCCAAACTTGTCTCTGCTTGTTTGGTATTGAATGAGCTGGAATGCAAAAACACTGAATGTCGAAAGCTATGACTTTGGATTTAAACTACAGCCATAGTCACAAAGGTTTCGGATGGTGGTGTCATGTTCACGACAGATTGTCGCCCATATGCGGCTTGAATGCATATGCGATTTTCAGCAATGTCTGAGCACTGGAACTAATTTCTGCCCCTTTCAGAGAAACCCTCAGGGCTTAAACGACCCCCTGCACCAACTGGCTCAAAACCAAGTCATTGACATGGCTTCACACAGATCTTTGTTCAATCAAACTAATGATTTTGTCCAGTGCATTTGTGAATGAATAGACATGTTCTTCAGCCTTGGTTTAGAAGGTCCACTTCCATCTCCACTAGATCCTACATGCCCCCTTTTTTATTTAGACAGCATTTTAAACCATTTTTAAAAGACTTCATCTTGTCTGGAGATCTCAAACTTTTGGTAAACACCTTTGGCGACTCTTGAAACAGGTTCTTCCAGTTGTAATTGCTTTAAAATGATTCAAGTAATAGCAACAGCTTTCTAAGAAAAGAATAAAGAGTAACACTGTATGTGTTGACAACTGCATGATAAAGTCATTCATGAATGTAAACGTCATGACTGTCTGCAGTAGGCATGGCCAGAAATGAGCTCTTGTTATTATATTTGTCATTCCATGTAGGTTTGTATTTCTATTCTATGAAAAGCACCATTAATTTGGCTCTTTAACATTTGACAGACATCATGAAGATCGCCGCTTTCAACATCCAGAGGTTTGGGAAATCAAAACTCTCAGATCCGTTCATAATGAAAACCCTGATCAAGGTGAGGCCCGTCCACACCTGCAGAAGGTCCAGAGTTACCTGAAATACATTTGAAGCTTTACATTTGACAATGACCTTACTTCTGAATCAGTGATGTTTACGTCTGATTAATGTCTGAAACATAAGACTAATCCTTCACGGGAGGAGCTGCATGTGCGGCACAATGACAATACTGATTTGTTTTCATGTCACTCCCTTACTCCAGATAGTGTCACGCTATGACATCATTGTTATTCTCGAAGTGGTGGATTCTAGTGGAGAGTCAGTGGATGATTTCCTCGAAGAGCTGAATAAGTGAGTCAAACAGGCGTGTTTTTGTCATGTAAAAGCCTGTTATTACAAGACAGTAGTAGTAAACATTACTGACTACTCATCAACAGGTTCAACAAGACGCATCATTACACCTTGGAGATCAGCACACGCCTGGGTAGAGGAAGTTACAAAGAACAGTTTATGTTCCTTTACAGGTAACTGTCATATTGAAAATGCAATTGACTTTTTTTAGCCAGAGATGCCATTTTATACAGTCCTCTAAAATTGGTTCCAGTGATTTTATAACCAAAAAGAAAACTTCCTTTTTTTATGACAACTAAAGAGAATTTATTTTTATAATCAGAAACATTTGCACAATGTTCTGAAAAACAAAATGTTAGCTGGGTGTTAACTGTTAAACGTAATTTTTACAGCTCACCTTGTTTTTGCTGTTTTTGTCTACTAAAAGTTTTTTGTAAAGATGTTTCATCAGCTGAACAGTTATAACGTTGTTAAACAACAGTACAATCCATTGAACGCGCGCTCTTCATTCCCTCACGGTCTCATTTAAATATTCCTCTCAGAAATTAAATATGGCGGAATGGCGCTAAATACCCTGAACAACGTCTATGTCTGCAAATTTCTTATGTTTCCTCAGTTGAACAATCGGTATGTTGTTAAACAACAGTACAATCCATTAAACGCGCTGAAATTAAAACCCTTTACGGTCTCATTTTTATTCCCCTCAAAAATTGAATATGGCGGAATGGCGGTAAAAACCCTGAATAACGTCTGTATGTTTACAGATTTCTGATGGCCGATAGATAAACGCATCTGAACACATGACCAAGTATATTTATGAGTTAATAGCGTGTTATTCTGAAATCAAAAACTCGTCATGCCCGTTCAGTTTGAGCGTCGTTTACTTCGTCTTAAAGGCACAGTATAAAATCCATAAAAACATAAAACAGTCTAATTCTAAAGATTAGATAGGGTTATAAAAGGCCATAAAAACAATTTTATGATTGTATAAGCACACACACTTTGTGCTAATATTAGAAATGGGCCTCAAGGAGGGAAATGAAGGTTTAAATATTATTATTTTTACTGAACTACATGGTATTTTTTTTTAAATATAAAGGGACGACCTGGTGAATTTGGTTGGGTCATACCAATACGAAGACGATCAGCCTGGAGATGAAGATGCTTTTGCTAGAGAGCCCTATATTCTGCGATTCAAATGTCATAAAACAGGTAAAATACAACATATTGTCTAACAGGTGTAACATCATGGGTGAAGGAAACTTTTTGACGATTTTCCTGACTATGAATTTGGGCTACAAGGTAATGTGTTTTAATTTTAATTGTTTCCTTGTGTTGTAATGTATTGTGTAATAAACTAATTCCCAGTTTATGCTGTTGACTTTCAAAAACAACTGAAATAAACGTCACTGGTTAATTTTCGTTAATCACTGGGTTGGGCTGTGACAAAGGGTGAGTGTGTGGAGGCAAATTATCGTAATTATTATGAATTGTGTTCGTGTCACGTTAGTGTTGGAAGATTTGGTGTTGATGCCCGTCCACACAAAGCCTGAAGATTCAGTGAAGGAACTTGACGAACTGTATGACGTGTTTCAGGATGTCAAGAAGAAATGGAAGACTGATGTATGCACAAATATAGATATATGACAATCAACTACTGTATTTGCACTAACAAGTAATAGTTAACACAAAATTGAAAATTTACTCACCTTTAGGTTATCCAAGTTGCAGATGAGTTTGTTTCTTTATCAGATTTGGACAAATGTAGCATTACATCACTTGCTTATGGGGTTAGAATCGTTGCATAATTCCAAATAAATACATTATGATCCACAAATAAATGTAAAGCGATTGACAAAAACAAAGCATATTCACAA
>JAHKKF010538220.1:0-15858 GCA_019740295.1 Labeo calbasu
CACTCCCAGTGGGCAGGGTAAACCTCTGGCCTGGTAGGCCAAACGGATCGCATCCACAAGCCAGTGGGAGATCCTTTGTTTGGAGACAGCCTTCCCCTTCTGCTGTCCTCCATAACAGACAAAGAGCTGCTTGGAACGTCTAAAAGGTTGAGTGTGTTCCAGATAAATGCGCAGGGCACGGACTGGGCATAATAAGGTTAGGTTGGGGTCACCTTCCTGAGAAGGGATAGCTTGCAAGGTAACCACCTGGTCTCTGAAGGAGGTGGTGGGTACCTTGGGCACGTATCCAGGCCGGGGTCTCAGGACCACGTGAGAGTCCGCCGGCCCTAATTCTAGGCACAAACTGTTGACGGAGAGGGCTTGAAGGTCTCCCACTCTTTTGACAGATGTGAGCACAGTCAGGAGAGCCGTCTTCATAGAGAGGGCATTAATGTCGACTGACTGAAGGGGCTCAAAAGGATCCTGCTGTAAGGCCTGGAGGACCACAGCAAGATCCCAAAAGGGGATGAGATTCAGCCTGGGAGGGTTCAACCTTCGGGCACCTCTAAGGAATCTGATAATCAAATTGTGCTTCCCCACTGATCTGCCTTCCACCAAGTCATGATTGGCTGAGATAGCCGCTACATGAATTTTGAGTGTCGAAGCAGACAGGTGCCTATCCAGACCTCCTTGGAGGAAGGATAGCACAGATTCGATGTCACATCTCCGTGGATCCTTCCCCTGGGAAGAACACCAGTTCACAAAAATGCGCCATTGTAGGTCATACAGCCACCTAGTGGAGGGGGCTCTAACCTGTAGTAGGGTTTTCACCACTGAAGGTGGGAGGTCTCTGAAATACTCCTGGTCGCGTCAAGGAACCATAGGTGGAGGTTCCAACGATCTGGGCGCGGGTGCCAGATTGTGCCCTTCCCCTGAGAAAGAAGGTCCTTCCTCAGAGGAGTGCGCCAGGGAGGAACTGATGAGAGGAGTACAAGGTCCAAGAACCAGGTTCTGTTGGACCAGAACGGGGCTATCAGAAGAACCTGTTCTCTGTTCTCCCTGACCTTGCACCTGGTCTGTGCAATGAGGCTCACTGGGGGAAACGCATACTTGAGTAGGTCCCTCGGCTAACTGTGTGCCAGTGCATCTATACCGAGGGGGGCCTCGGTTAGACGTACCACAACTGGCGTGAATGGGTTCTGGTGAGGCAAAGAGATCTACTTGTGCCTGGCCGAACCGACTCCAAATCAGCTGGACCATCTGAGGGTGGAGCCTCCACTCACCCCCGAGCGAATTCCGTTGTGACAGAGAATTGGCCACCCAATTAAATTCACCGGGAATGTGAGTGGCACGGAGAGACCTGAGTCTGTGTTGGCTCCACAGTAAGATATGGCGGGCCAGTTGTGACATGCGAAAGGAGCGGACATCGCCCTGGCAGTTGATGTACGCCACAGTCGCTGTGTTGTCTGTGCGGATCAACACATGCTTGCCCTGGACTAAAGGTCGGAACCTCTTCAGGGCTAGAAGCACTGTCAACAACTCTAGGCAGTTGATATGCCAAAGCAGCCTGGGGCCTGTCCAGACCCCCGAGGCTGCGTGCCCATTGCACACAGCGCCCAGCCTGTCTTGGAAGCATCTGTTGTAATTACGATGCGTCTGGACACTTGTTCCAAGGGCACCCCCGACCGCAGGAACAAAATGTCCTCCCAAGGGCTTAAGGTTTTGCGGCACAACAGTGTGTTTCAGAGGGGCTGATGTTCTGCTTTTGAGCGCTCTCACGCACCCCAGCACTGACTGTACACAATCTTGGGAAAGACGTGCAGTCATACCATCCGAGTCCAATTCTACACCAAGAAAAGAGATACTCTGCGTTGGGGAGAGTTTGCTCTTTTCCCAGTTTACACGAAGTCCCAACCGAACCAGGTGGTTGAAAACCACATCCCTGTGGGTGCAAACTATATCTTGTGAGTGAGCTAGAATCAGCCAGTCATCGAGCCAGTCAGCCTCCACAACCTTCGTAAAGACGCGGGGCAACAGGGAGAGGCCGAAAGGAAGAACCTTGTACTGATAAGCCTGATCTTCGAAGGCAAACCGCAGAAACGGCCTGTGTCTTGGAAGGATCGAGACATGAAAGTACGCGTCCTTCAGGTCTATCACCACAAACCTTGAACCTTGACACACGTGAGAATGTGTTTTAGGGTTAACATTTTGAACTGGAGCTTGTGAAGGCTTGTTGATTTCCCCTCCCTCTTCTCCAACGCACATCACTGCGGCCTCATACCCAGAAGTAGAAGGACCGGATCGGGAAGCAGTTGGAGTCTTTTAACAAAGAACGCGGCCCTCGAGCGGAGTCTACTCAAGGGCATGTCCTCGCAAGCCTGACAATTACCCTCAAAGAGCGCTGCATCAGCATGTTCACGGCCCAACAGTGAACACAGCAATCGTGCCGATCGTTAAAGGAAAAGCGGAAACCGCAACCAGAAGGACACGGATGGAAAGGCATTACATAAACACACAATCCGTACCGTGTAGCTCTTTTAGAGAAAATTTGCTCTTTCAGAGGAAAATCTTCTCTTGTTGATCGCCGTTGAAGCACCCAGGGGACTCTCACAACACTTAGCTGTGTTAGAGAAGGGAGAGACCGCTGCCCGTGCCGTAGATCCAACGACGAAGAGGTGAATGATGCTGCTTCTCACACAGAGACACTGCTTTCGGCTCCGATAAACAGAACGAGTGAGCAGGTCCCGCGCTGCCCTATTTATACCCTGATGTCCGGGGCATGGCCAGCTATGCAAAATCTGTACATCCAATTTCATTGGCCTTTTCTCAAAGTTGTCAGAGGTGTTTGGCCTCCCAAGAGCGACCCTTAGTGTCGTACACTCGACACAACGCGAAGTGTACGACAGAATGGGAGCCAAAGTTAACATGACACAAACATTCCTAATCCTATGTTTTACAACGTTTCAAAACTATTTCTCAAAAACTCAATGTTGCATTTCTGAATTGTGTATACTGCATTGCTGAGTTTGTACGTGAGGATTATTTTACTGTTTCTTTTCACAGAGCATCTTCTGTCAGTTCCAGCAGAGTCGAGAGCGGGCTCTGCCGTCAGATACCCTGCGTCATGCTCTGGCCGAGACCTTTAAAGATGAGCAGCGCTTCCAGCTGGGCCTTATGGATGATGCAGCAGAGTGTTTTGTATGTCTGACCTCAGAGAAAATTTGTATATGTATATTATGAAAATGTACAATTTCAATTTAGTTGAGATAAAATCTGTTTATACTTTTCTGTTAAGTTGTGGTGCAATTGAATCTACTGAACTTTGGATCTTATTTAAGGCTAATGCCTAGTATGTTTTTACAAAGATACTAGGTCTGGTTTCTAAGGCCTGTAAGCTTTAAATTAAAAGTGGAGTTATATGGCAGTGCTTAAAGTTTTATGCACCTCTGGGAAGTTAAAGTGTAAAGGTTAAAGTGGTTTATACATCAGCACTGTGTCAGCTGATCTCATTTGATCAGGGTCACAAATGGCGTTCACTTGTGACCATCACAAACAGTTATGTGTGCAGTGGTCTAAGCTAGATTTCATGAGCCCTGCATTTTATAATAAAAGCAAAATTAAATATAGTTTACCAAAAAAAAAAAAAAAAAAAGTCATTATTTGCTCACTTGTAATGTTGTTCCAAACCTGTGTGACATTCTTTTCTTTTCTGTGGGACACAAAATAAGATGTTTTGAAAGTCAGTGGAGTCCACTTTTTTTTCCAAGACGTTTTTCAAAATTTTCCTCAGAAGAAACAAATCATACAGGTTTAGAAAGACATGGGAGTAAGTAAATGATGACAAAGTTCTAATTTTTAGTGAACTGTCCATTTAAAGCTTTTTCTAGCTTGACACGTGTGATGAAAGATCTTGAAAAACTAAATGGAAAATATGGTGAAAGGTCTAATAAGAAAGTATATATACTGTCCTTATTACCCATTTCTTATGGAAACGTTGTACAACATGTTTATTAAACACACTGTCAGCTTGCTTGATTGTATGAGCAATCAAATAATTTCTTTCTTTGCTTTAAATAATTTTAATCCATTTGGTGGCATTAATGTGCTGTATTTTAAGTAGCTGTTTTGTGTTGTTTGACCTACTTTGTGATATGTTGATGTCTCTAATAATAACAGTGATTTTTTAAAAATAACATGAGTAAGTTTTAGGCTAGCACTAAGAATAACTGTGTCAATGGAATCTGATTTATCACTGATCATTGTTTTCTTTTTGCATTCTTTTTGCACCTGTTTTGTAAACTTTGGGAGACAGGAGAACATTTTAGAAAGGATACACCTGCACCTCGTTTCTGATTCAGCCACAGAAATGTGTACTTCCAAATCGTGCATCACCCACCAGAAGTTTGCCATGACTCTCTATGAGCAGGTACTACAATGTTGTTTTCTCTTCTTTTTCCATTTTCACTAAAACTTACTCAGCTACATCTTGAAATAACAGTTTATTCTCAGTGTTTTCTATGTTAGTCTTTGATTCATGAAGTTTTCTTTAAAATTTCCAATCAATCCATTACAATGACAGGTTTCTATAATGTTTGGTGGGTTGGTTAGAACTCGCTCCACCCTCACAGAAGTTTCTTTCCCACTGTAGTTTGTTTGTCGTAGTTGTGGAGCATCATCAGACCCTCTTCCCTTCACTGAGCTTGTGCACTATGTGTCCTCCACGGCCCTATGGTGAGTGAAACAATCTACTGTAAGTGATTTCTCTCCTGGAGAGCAAATCTTTAATCAAGTCACAGTAATATAGTTTATGGTTTTATGAATAGTGCCAGTGTGAGGATCCAACTGACCCATTTTAACCATTCTACATGTATTCTTTGGAAGGGACAGAAGTAATATTCTGACAGAGATAGTGTTTGAATCCTTCACCGAAAATAGCACTGTTTACATTGAAGGATTACAGTTTAATTTCAACCAAGTGGAATAGAGGTCGGCAGTACAGTATTACACTGTCTAGTATCTAGAGTGGTTCAGTGACACAAATGATCCTCTTTGTGCTCTTTTGTCAGTCAACAAGTGGAGCGAATCTTGGAGAAGACAGACAGACTGCGTTCAGATATGTTTGGTGAACTGCTGCAGGCAGCCAACACCATTGGAGATCTCCGCAACTGCCCGGTATATCAACTTTTTAAAATTTTGAATTAGTTGTATATACACCAGCTTCCACCATATTTGAGTTTATTGTCTTTTTTTTTTTTTTTTTTTTAAATTGAGAACAGTTTATGTATGTGTTGCTTACTACCATTTGACCTGTACTTGTCAGGTCTTATAACCTCAAAGCATAGCTTTGAAACCATAAAACATCTCTAGGTTACATCTGTCGCCATGGTTCCTCAATGGGAACGAGATGCTGCATCAGAAATGCTTTAGGAACGTCTCTGCGTGACCATGTACTGAAGTATTTTTGAAATCAGGCCAATGGAGTGGTGAGATGTTATGGGCGGGGTGTTGTTGCGACCAGGAAGCTTAAAAGCGCATCTGCTGTAAACACCGTTAGCTTCTAATAAGTCGAAGCAAGTACTCACAGGGATGTAGGAGATATGGCAGGGGAATGTATCGTCTCATTCCTCTTGGGGAACCATGGTTACAAATGTAACCATAGAAATGTTCCCCTTCAGTGAACTTGCACTGCATCAGAAACACTTTGGGAAAGCGAATACCAACTCTGCCGTGCCGACAAATGCCTGGCTAGTGTGAAATCATATGCACACATCTAAGATGAGAGTACTCTTGAGCCTGGAGTGGTCTCCACATTTAGGTTATAAAACCTAACAAAGGTGAACATGGATGGCTAGCTCGGCACCTCTCAAACATCATGTAATGATACGCGTGTAAAAGTTTCCAATTCAGGGAGTATAGTATCCTTGTAGAGAGAGCTCTGGAGTGGAGAATGATCTCAACAAGCTCAGTTGAGAGACCGGAATCTATGAGTTGTGCCTCTGGGTGGAGGCTTCATTCCTTTAGCCTCAGTCCCTGCCTCGACATGATGCCTGCTTACTGACTGTGATGCCCAGGAATAAAGACTGCCCTCAGAGAGAGTAGCTTTCTCTGTGCCCACAGAAGGATCTGGTGTGCCAGTTTGCAAAGTGGGCGCGACCACAGACCCCACTGTTGGTTGATGTAAGAGACCACTGATGTGTTGTCTGTACGAACTAGCACATAATGGCCTCTGGGGTCTGGAAGGAAATGTTTCAGCACTCAAAATAATAATTGCTCCCCAGCCCGTGAGGGATACATCCGTCGTAAGCCTAAATAAGGCATGAAGGCATTGCCACATGACCATGATCATGGGAAATTGGTTGCCCCCTTGAGAAAACCTCATGGTCCTGAGCCACCACTGCAAGGGTCTCATGTACAGCAGGCCAAAAAGTATCACGTTGGATGCAGCTGCTATCAGACCCAACAGTCTCTAAAACAGTTTCACAGTGAGTGACTGGCATAGCCTGACTATGGTCTGTTTTTTCAAGTGAGTAGCCACTTCTTGTTCTATCACCAGATCCTGCTCGATATGCACCACCGTGGGCGTGACCCCGTTGAATCGAGGCAGGCGTTAACTGATTTATCCACAATCTGCAGGACCCATTGAGCCACATTTGGCAGACGCTTCCACTTGGCCAAAAAGTCTGTTAAGGGAAGCAGTCTCGAGACTGGCGTCTGGTGTAGTCTGAGCAGTTAGTTCGGTGCCCTAAAGCAGATGACTGGCAGAGATGGGCCGATCTGATTGCTCTGATTGCTAGTAACCTCTTTGGAAGATGCAAACCTCCCAGAGCTGCTACATTTCTGTTGCTACACTGAGAACTGTGGTCGCTGGAGACCGTTGTGCCCAGAAAGCACCAGAGGTGGCAGAGATAACAGATCGATCTCCTAAGGGCACTGAGGAGAGACCGTATGATGAGGCGTACACCGCTCTTCCCCAGAGGGGCCTGCCCTCAAAAACCTGATTCCAGTGGCCTTCCTCGAGAGAATGACAGTCCACAGAACCGCCTTCTCCTTGGAGAACCTGATCTGTTTGCAGGGGAGCATGGGAAGCAACAGTCTTTTTCTGCTTCTCAGCCAGTCAGTTGATTTTTAATTTGGCTATGGCCCTAGTCACCACCTCCAACAACTCTTCATAATGGATCGACTGATCCAATGGGTAGACTCAGCCTCATCCGGATTGACACTCACCACATCAGCCTCCTCAGCGTTTGGCTCTCCCCCAGGGAGTAAGAAAACAGAGAGCATGTTTCCAAACCTTGAGAGAGAGCACTGGATCTAGAGGGTGAGGACAAAGAAAAGACCAGGGTCATCTCCAACCCCTCCACTTGATCCATCTGTGATCCACACAATTTCAATTTGTGCTCTGCCTGAGCAGCCACAGGACCAGAACTGTGAGGACCATAAGCCTGCTCGCCCTCCTCGAAAAATGTACAGCGGGAGTATAGTGTATGCAGTGGCAGGCGCTCACAATCTGCACAGTCAGCTCCCTTGCTAGCTGACCGTGCATGCTCTGCTCCCAGACAAGCAAGGCATAGGTTGTGTGTATCCCCACCTGTAAAATAGTGTGGGCAAGGAAAAAAAGCACAAAACCTAAAACTTTGCTTGTCGCTTTTTTCTTTGCTCCCCATATTAGAGAACTGATTTGTGCACTGACACAAAAACACACACAGACTCGCTTTGCTGAAGAAGCAGGAGCTAACACTGTTTACGCCATTGTGACGTCATAATGTTCAGCAACGACTTTTTTTAACCAATGAAAACGAGATGATAGCAAAACAAAAACTCTTTTTAAATGACAAAAGCTATGGTAGAAATCTAAAAATCTCAAAAATGTGAAAATCTGGGAGTAAGAGAAGAGCAGACATATTGGTAAATTTGATGACGCAAAAGAGAACTCAATTCGGTCCGGTTTTCTGAGTGCAGACACCAAAGCGGTGTCTCTCATCACAGTGCACAAGTACTCATTTGCTTCTCATGAATGGAGAAATACACCCAAAATAATGTACAATTGTCCGTTTTGACAAGTATTCACGTAAATACACTCGGTTACGTAAACAGTAGGAAGCATATCGGACATGTGTCAGTACATTACATCAGTCCATTTGGTTTTAAAGGGACAGCAGCCTAATTTAGTTGCTATTGTCTAGTTTACTTCATCCCAATTACAAGCAATATAAACATCATATATATATATATATATATGTATCAATGCCTTTTACCTTTGTTAAATCACATTTCTGAATTAAAGTGCTACAACCTTGTGCGGGAGTGGCAGGGACAGAAACACAAAATTTACACTTACACTCACACTCTCACAGACTTTCTCTCTCTCTCACACACACACATATACACATACACACAAACACACACACACACACACACATATAGTAATAGTAGGCCAATAGGAGGACAGAGACCTGACCTAAAATGTCCACACTATTATTAGCCCCGGGTCCGAAAACCAGTCAGTATCTTGTGTGACCTTCATTTGCCTCACGCAGTGCAACACATCTCCTTCACATAGAGTTGATCAGGTTGTTGATTGTGGCCTGTGGAATGTTGGTCCACCCCTCTTCAATGGCTGTGCGAAGTTGCTGGATATTGGCAGGAACTGGAACACGGAACGCTCGTATACGCCGATCCAGAGCATCCCAAACATGCTCAATGGTTGACATGTCTGGTGAGTATGCTGGCCATGCAAGAACTGGGATGTTTTCAGTTTCCAGGAATTGTGTACAGATCCTTGCAACATGGGGCCATGCATTATCATGCTGCAACATGAGGTGATGATAGTGGATGAATGGCACAACAATGGGTCTCAGGATCTCGTCACGGTATCTCTGTACATTCAAAATGGCATCAATAAAATGCACCTGTGTTCGTTGTCCATACACCTGCCCATACCATAACCCCACCGCCACCATGGGCCACTCGATCCACAACGTTGACATCAGCAAACCACTCACCCACATGACGCCATACACGCCGTCTGCCACCTGCCCTGTACAGTGAAAACCGGGATTTATCCGTGAAGATGAATGAAGAGAACACCTCTCCAAAGTGCCAGACGCCATCGAATGTGAGCATTTGCCCACTGTAGTCGGTTATGATGACGAACTGCAGTCAGGTCGAGACCCCNATGAGGACGACGAGCATGCAGATGAGCTTCCCTGAGATGGTTTCTGACAGTTTGTGCAGAAATTCTTTGGTTATGCAAACCGATTGTTGCAGCAGCTGTTCGGGTGGCTGGTCTCAGACGATCTTGGAGGTAAAGATGCTGGATGTGGAGGTCCTGGGCTGATGTGGTTACACGTGGTCTGCGGTTGTGAGGCCGGTTGGATGTACTGCCAAATTCTCTGAAACGCCTTTGAAGGCGGCTTATGGTAGAGAAATGAACATTCAATTCACGGGTAACAGCTCTGGTGGACATTCCTGCAATCAGCATGCCAGTTGCATGCTCCCTCAAAACTTGTGAAACATTTAAAAGAAAACGCACGTTCTTGTTTCTTTATGAGAAGTGGTTTCATTTAATTTTAATATTAAGTCATGTTGTGTGTCACAGCAGTTAAATCTGTGTCTATCATAATAAAACGTTAATATCAAACATATACATGAGTTTGGAAATTTTAGAGAAATGCTTAATAAACGCATTATACTGTAAATAAACCAATTAGATTTTAGCCGACAAAATTCACTGTAAATTTAGTCGATTAAAATCTTTTGATATGTAGTAGACTAAAACTAGACTAAATCTAAAACAATTCAGATGACTAAAACTAAATGGCATTTTAGTCATATGACTATGACTAAGACTACATCAAAATTTGCTGTCAAAATTAACACGCTTTTAAGCTTTCTGGTTGCTATGTCACCCTACCTGTGAGGTCTCACCACTCTATTGTATTGTACACTCATTATATTATTTTTTTATTAATAGTCCTGAATCAGTTTTATTAATAGTCTTGAATCATACTTTTTCTGTATACACTTTCTTTTGGCCTTGATAGATACTATACAAATAAAACAGTATTTTTGTTATATACTGCAGCATCATTATGCCTTGTATGACATTTTGCATAGTGTAATTTGATCTGTACATTGCAGAGTAACTGTGGGCAGAGTATCAAAATCCGCCGTGTGCTGATGAACTGCCCAGAGATCGTCACCATTGGCTTTGTGTGGGACGCTGAACAGTCTGACCTCACTGAAGATGTCATCCGCTCTCTGGGCCCAAACCTTAATCTCTCGGGGGTAAGGGTCAAATCTGTTTCATTTTTATTGATGCTCCACAAGTTTGTGATGTAGTATGTTTTGGGAATGTGTAAAAAGTATGGAGCCCCACACATGATAAAACAAAGAAAAAGAAAAAAGAGATGCTGTTGTACTAATGAGATACGACTAATACAGCAAGGCCACAATTGGAATTAATTAATAAGTTGTGGGAACTAATTCTTAATTTGTGGCCATGACATATTGTTTTTTTTTCCTGTCATGTGTGGGGCTCAGTGAAACCAAGCATTTAATTTTTTTTCCCCACAAAATTTGTGCCAGGTTTTTCAAAGCCTTAATACATTGTTAAATCTAACTTAGAATGGAAAAAAAACACTCACATTTTCAATTCAGCTTTGTGACCTCACTGTATGTGCATAAATATCAAATGTGGAATTTAAATGCCACATGACTGCTTGCAAGTATGTGTTGCTAAAGTCAGCCAGACTCCCCTCTGTTAGACCTCGCTTTCCTCCTCAGCAGTCATATGAGTGCTGCAGGCCAATATCACATAATGTCTAGGTCACTACACCAGAGGAGACATCATGAACCTTGGCACACCATGACAAACCCATCCTGTACATTAGCTTGAACCCCCTGAGCTAGAGGCAGTTTACCCTTTTATTTTGATTTGAGGCATCAAAGTCTGCAGATGGGATTAATATATTGCAGTGGACTGAATGTGTCACATTGTGAAGCATAATGCTTCAGAATATCTCCAGTCTTTCATTTTCCTCACCTTGAGAGTTTTAAATGTCAGTTTGTCTGTTCTCTCATTTTATTCTTCAGCTGTTCTATAGAGTCACTGATGAAAATGCCAAAAAGAGAGATCTTCACCTGGTGGGAATGATCTGTTACTCTAGTCGACATTACCTAGCATTCGCTTTTCACAGCAAGTCTTCCAAATGGATCTTTTTTGATGATGCAACCGTGAAAGAGGTATTTAACAAACACACACACATTTGTATACATATTGTAAGAGTGACAGAGTTTGTATTATCTGACAATTACCTCCTCAAAGTATTAGTTCACTCCTGAATTAAAATTTCCTGATAATTTACTCACCCCCATGTCATCCAGGCTGTTCATGTCTTTCTTTCTTCAATCAAAAGAAATTAAGGTTTTTGAGGCAAACATTCCATGGTTTTTCTCCGTATGGTGGATTTCGATGTTGATCAGTGGGTTAAAGGGTTCAAATTGCAGTTTCAGTGCAGGTTCAAAGGGCTCTACACGATCCCAGGAATAAGGGTCTTATTCAGCGAAACGATCAGTCATTTTCTTTTTTTTTGGCTTTTGTTACTTTATTACTCAGATAGGACAGGGGAGAGATGACAGGAACATATTAGGGTTGAGAGAGGGGAGCGGGATCGGCAAAAGACCTTGAGATGGGAATCGAACTCGGGTCGCCGTGAGCACAGTAGCGCTGTATTTGTTGGCACACTAACCATCAATCGAGTCATTTTCTTAAAAAAAAATTCTGTTTATATACTTTTAAACCACGAATGCCCGTCTTGGACTAGCTCTGCAATGCATGTCTGTGACTTCATGCATTACGTAATCACGTCATGGGTGGTTAGTTCTTCATCTGTGCACTTCAGTACAGTACGGTAGGGCAAAAAACTCATCTCATTTTCTCCTCCAACTTCAAAATCATCCACCATCATCGTTTTACCTTTTTTGTAAAGGGCGTTTGACTTTCTTTGCACGTTCGCTTTGTAAATACTGGGTCGGTACTTCCGTCCAACGTCACACATGACCTTTCCGATGTGATTATATAATGCATGAAGTCGTGGAGACAGATAATGGAAGACAAGCACTTGTGGTTAAAAAGTATATACATATATATATGTATATATATATATATATTTAGAAAATGACAGATCGTTTCGCTAGATAAGACCCACATTTATTAAACTGCATTTTTGAACC
Organism: Labeo calbasu; assembly: GCA_019740295.1. NCBI lineage: Eukaryota > Metazoa > Chordata > Actinopteri > Cypriniformes > Cyprinidae > Labeo > Labeo calbasu. Next base: position 12,214 of record JAHKKF010538220.1, read on the forward strand.
CTTCAACCTGTTGATCCCCATTGTAGTCCATCATATGGAGAAAAATCCTGGAATGTTTTCCTCACAAAGGTTTTTTCTTTTTGAAGAAAGAAGCATCTTCACCCCTTGTCCCGCACATCGCGTATTGAGAAAATGTCCTGTCAGTCTGTTGGATTTTAATGCTCATATTAAGAAAACGTCCATGCGTTCTTTTGTCTTTTAAAGAAAGCTTTTGAATTATTCTTTTTGCGGCATAGTTTCTGCGCAAATGATTTGCGGATCTAGAACCACCAACGGAAATGGTCAAGCGCACACGGAAAAACACAATATTCTCCATTCATTTTGTGGTGTTATTTTAATGACAAATGTCCAGAACACATTATTGTAATGCGGGGTGCATCAAAATGCGCAAGCACAAATCTCTTCTCTCGCAGGTGGATTCTCTTCACTCTCATAAAAAAGACACGCTTTCTCTCGCTTGCATGTGCGCGCTCAGAAACACAGATCAGCACATATGACAACAGATGTAATCAGTATTTACATAGCATAACAGTAGAAAATGTATCAGTCTCACACATGTCCCGCAAAATCACATCAATGTCCCGCAACAGTGTTACCACAGATAACTCATAGAAGAGACGTGTTATCTAGGGATGTTAACCCATGTTAACGTCATTGTAGTTACCTTATATTACTCAGTACTTTCTTGGTTAAGGACACTGCAAGTGCACATACTGTGAATTAAAGCACAACCAAATGGGAATAAAAATAATACTTTACATTTCTTGATACAGAAATGATTAACTATTAAGTGGTTTAATTGGGATAATGTCCTAAGGTAAGGAAAAAAGAGAAGTGGCTTAGAAACCACATCGAGCACCTAGTTTAGTCAGTACAGTGTCTACCATACATGGCTATAATACTGTACTAAGTTAGGTAACTTTTCCTCAGTATAAAAGTAGAGTCAGGTGTAGACGTTTGTTAGTGAATCTATTTTTAGTGATTGTAATTAGACTGACTGATAATGAGGTACAGACAGAGTAAGCTAAGTGCAGAGCTTAGTTAAGAGTGAGAGCAAACACAGTCTCTACGTGATGTGATTTATGTGCTGTGTCAAGGTAGCTAGCAGACGGTTGCTTAAGCCTCTCTGCTTTCTGGCCTGATCCCCAGTGAGTCAGATACTCACACTGTTAAGATTATTTACCAAATTTAAGAGTGACACATTCCCATAGAGGATGGAGTCAATCTCTCTTCAACAGACCAAGTCTACATCACAAACTCTTACAAATACAGTATTTTTGAATGTACTTGGATGTCATGGACAACAAATCGCTGTTCACCACTTTCTGGAATAGAGCCAGAGCAGATTACAGTGTCTGACATCATCTTTGCTCACCTCATTAAAATTACCCTTTGGATTTCCCAACTTGTAAAGATGGATGTTATTAGTGCCAGCGTGAATAATAATTAAATCTATAAAAAAAAATTAAATTTGACTCTGATTTAAGAGTCTCCGGTTCTCATTTTGCACTGGACTATGATCCAGTGCAGATGCACCTTTTAAAGCCTTTGCTGTAGCAAAGTCATCATATGCTCTCAGATATTTTGAACTCTTGGTGTTACTGATATTTTTGTGTTTTCTAGATTGGCTCAAAGTGGAAAGATGTGGCATCTAAATGTATCCGGGGCCACTTCCAGCCACTCCTCTTGTTCTATGCCAACCCGGATGGTACTGCAGTGTCCAATGAGGACGCCCCCAGACAGACCACCATGTGGTCCCGTTATAACTCCCCCCTCAATGGGAAAGGGACAGGTAAAACTGCCTTGTTTACAGGAAATGAAGAGATGTTTTAATTTCTTATCCACCTTATTCTTAAACGCGGAAGTAAGCATATGGGCGAGATTTCCAGTTCATTAGCTGCTATAGGGAAATAATGTGAATGAATAACAACATGCTGTAAATGGTAAAACTGTTGCACTACAAACAAGTGTGTTCATAATTAAGATAATACATTAAAATAATGTGGTAAGACACACCAATTTAAAATATCAAGCAGCAAAACAAACAGTTTTGTACAGCTAAAAATAGCTGGACATGGATGAGACTGGAAGCCAGACCTATAAAATTTACAAATGGCCACACCACTCTTACGCAAAAATAAGGTGGATAAGTTTCATCTTATAAAATCGATACCACGTTTTCCAGTACTGGCCCAATAATGATACTCTTAGTTTTGGTACTTGTCGATACCAAGTACAGATATTTTTAAATTTACCAGTACATTTTTAAAATATTGGGTACAGGAAAAAAAGAATACGTATAATGTTAGTTGGTTAACTTCATTTATCAAATATATACAGTCAAACCAAAATGTATTCAGACATCTTCAACATTTCTCACAGTATCACAGTTTATTTGCTATGTTATCTGACATTATCAAGCTGAATTTGTTCTGACACAGTTTATTTGCTATATAGCACTGTGAGAAATGTTGAAGGTGTCTGAATAAATTTTGGTTTGACTGTATCTATTTGATGGTAATAAAAAAAAAGAACTAGAACTCAGAGTTAAACTGTGTCAGAACAAATTCAACTTCATATTGTCAGATAACTTTGATAGAAAGAATGAATGAATTCTGTAATGAATTACAATCAACCAAAAATTATTCAGACAACTGTTAGTATGACAATATTTACACAACTATCAATATTTTGTCAGGCCACCCTTAGCCTCAGTGACAGCCTGTAGTCTTCTGGTTCATGCAAACCTGAACTTCAAATTTTTCCCAGACTCGGTCTGAATCATTTTTGGTTCCAAACACTTTTTACTGGTAGTCCACTGTATGAAGAATTTTTGGGTATAATATGTCACAGTTTATTTTGCTATCCTCATTTACATAAATAAACTATAGTGTCCTGCACCCACCACAAAAAAAATATCAAAAATTATGTGGTGTCTGAATAATTTTTGGTTTAACTATATATCCTTCAGTTATTTTCACACTTAATTATGCCCATAAACATGTATTTTACAAGTTTTTTTTTTTTTTTTTTTTTACTTTTACTGTGTTTTCTGTTCATTTCTTTTTTTTTTTTTTTTGCTCTATGGCACATCATCTTTAGTTTACTAGCATTAAAGCTGCTCCATTGCAGCGGCTCAGTAGTGTAATCACACGTTTTGTTGTAATAATGCAGGCAACCACTCGTCATAAATCTCATAACTGAGAAATTTAATTAGCGTTTTTTCATCTGAAATGTGCTGCGATTTATATTCCAAAGTGACTCATATAATGCAGAAACTCTCATGAACCAAGCAAAACATGCGCAACACACGCACGTATTTGTATTGGTGCAGAAGAGAGGGACAAGCACAGTACAGCTTACACTGTAAAAAACAATTTGTTGAGTCAACTTAAAATAATTTGTAACCTGGCTGCCTTAAAAATTTTAAGTTCAGTCAACTCAAAAAAAGTTTATTCAACTTGAAATGTTAAATTATACTAAGTGACAACTTAGATATTTGAGTTGAATCAACTTAAAATTTTAAGGCAGCTGGGTTACTTACCCATCTGTTAAGTTTAGCAAACACAAATATCTAAGTTGTTACTTTGTACAACTTAACATTTCAAGTTGACTAAACTTATTTTAGTTGACTGAACTTAAAAT